>JABXWE010103594.1:0-27035 GCA_014611495.1 Limonius californicus | reverse complement strand
GAATTGTAGTGTTGGTTATGATCTTTTGAAATAGATTGGTGATCTCACATATTGGGTGGTCTCCTCCATACTTGATTAGCTCATTGCTAATATTGTCTTGGTTAGGCGCTTTTCTGTTTTTCATCTTTGTCACAGCTTTTTTCACCCGCTCTTCACTTATTGTGATATCTTCTTGTTGGAGTAGAATTTCCTGTTCTTGTTCTTCATGTGTTTCTTCATTGTTCTCGCCTGCGTCATCATTATATAAATTGTAAAAGTACTTAACCCAGTCTTCTTTACTTATTGCATTAATTTCTCTATATTCGTTCACATTTTTTTTTCGGCTTCTTAATAGTTTCCAGATCTTTTTCTGTGCGCCGTGTAGGTCGCTTTCCATATCTTGAGTAAAACGTTGCCAGTATTCTTCCTTGATTTCTTTTATTCTTGCATTTACACGATTTCTTGTTTCTACGTATTCTTCTCTGTATCTCTCTAGTTGATTACTTTTGTATCGCATGTAGGCTTGTCGTTTTTGCTCAGATAATTCTTTAACTTCTTTTGTAAACCAAGGTTTGACATTGTGTGTTGCGTGTATGTTTATTCTTCTTTGACCCAAGGCTTCCGTTGCTGCTGCGTTTATATTATCTTTTAGTTTCTGCCAAGCCTGGTCAACATTATCTGCTGCTGTCATTGGGTTTATTTGTATTTTTTGTGTTAGTCGGCTTTTGTATAAATGTCTAGTACTCATGTCTCCTAGTGATTCTATATTTAATTTTTGGATAAACACAGGTTTTCTCTTTTTCTCCAAGATTACTTTCATTCGAAACTTACATAAGACCATGTTATGGTCCGATCCTATGTTGGGGGATGTCAGGCTTCGTACGTCCAGTATCTGGGTTGGCGATACGGCTCTATTTGTAATTATATAGTCAATTACTGACCTTTGGTTTTGGCTGTTGTACCACGTGTACGTGTTTTGTAGGGTGTGTTGAAAGAAGGTGTTGTTCAATCGTAGTTGATTATGTGCACAAAATTCTGTTAGCATCACTCCATGTTCATTCGACACAGTTTCGTTGAATCGTTGCTTTACTCCAGCCAGCATGTCATTGCCTACCCTAGCATTTATGTCGCCCAGTATGAACATTTTGTCTTTTTTTGATATACCGTCCACCTCTATTTGTAATAGATTGTAGAATTCTTCGGTTTCTATTTTTGCTCTGCTTGTATCCGGTGCATATACTGATATTATGTGAAGGCACTGTTCCTCGAACTTTAGCGTTACTTTTAATATCCTGTCGTTGATATATTTCACGTTGTCGATGTGGTATTCGAATTTTTCATGCATTAGTAGTGCCACGCCGGAGTGGGCTCTCTCGTTCATCTTCTTTCCACTGTAGATCATAACGTAATTGTTGTATTTACTAATTCCTTGGCCTTTTCTCTTAGTTTCAGATAGAGCGCAAATATCTATTTTGTGCTTTGTAACCTCTAACATAATTTCTTGATCTTTGGAGTTCCAAGATCTAACGTTCCAACATGCAATTCTTAGTGTATTTTTCTTTTTCCATTTCGTTTTCCGTATTCTCGCTTGGTTCGTCATCAGTGGGGTCCGTCCATGTTCCGAGGCTATATTACCATTTCTGTGAGCAATTTAGGTTTACCGCAGGTAGGTTGCTGGCCTGGCCTGTGGTTCCCTCCTCGTTTCTCAACCGGGCTTGGGACCGGCTACGGCGGAGTTATAAATTACATAAAATTATGAAAAGTTTGTGAAATATACGACATGTTTTATAGTTAATTATCACTGTCGCTAAAAATATTTAGATCACTATCACCAGCGTTGATATTGATAATTATGGGCTCTATTTCGTCCATTATGTTGTCAACTTCCCACATTGACTATTCTATTTTCTGCACATGGCCAACGTAGTTGCACCAATTTTCTGGTGTCACTTGAGAATATGCTTCCTTGATTAAAGTCATTTGCCTTAAAAGTAGTATTTTTCGCATCTATATACCTCTTTCACATTAGTTTACAAAGAGAAATTGCTCATTGTATATAACAAAACAAATTAAGAACTTAACATTATTATCTTGGTTGGTTAATATTATTTTTGTTTGAGAACCACCTACCTCATTTCAACAAAATAAACCCAACGTGCTATTGTTAACAGATTACGAATACTGGCAACAATGTCATTTTTTGTCCCATAAGAAAACCATTGCCCTTCTTCTTCATGCTGCACGGCGACTCTGAAACGCACTTTAAACTAGTAATCTTCAGAATGGTAAGAGATTGAAAATTGGTTAAAAAGGACAAAAGTTACCTACTTAGGAGTGTTAATTCTTCCTAATGTTTTTCTTCAAAATATACATGTTTGATAGATACGAGGAAAAAACTGCATTTGGCTAATATCTGAAATTAAAAAACTCAGGTCTAGTAATAGAAAACATTTAAAGTAGAAAGGTATAAATATATGTTAGTAACATTTATAAAAAGTATTTTTCAAGTTTTCGTTAAAAATTGAATGTGCACTTCTTATGTATAAAGCTTTACTGAGACTTATAATCACGTATGGATGTACAGTTTGGGGAGCAGCTTCCAAAACACATATATGCAAAATCCAGGCGTTGCAAAACAAAATTCTGAGAATTGCCGAAAATGCTCTTGGTTTATAAGAAATAAACACCTTTATGATGAACTAGGTGTTCCAACCGTCAGAAATTTCATACAAAAATGCAACAAAACGTTTTTCAAAAATATATCTTCCTGTCCAGGCGCAGCTAACTACTCCGTTGGGGAGAAAAATTTGCATGTGAACTTCTTCGTCAAGATATGTGTATGTCGACAGATAACAGTGACTCGGATTAAACAAATGTGCGTAATGCGTGAGGACTCAGAGGAGCTTCTTGTAGCTACCTTTTAAAGTGATGTACAGTGCAAACTCATGATTGTTAACTCAACCGCGAATAACATTAACTTGTTGAACTGGTTTAATAACGTATTAAAAAAACAAAGTTTTCGTTTGTTTCTATTGAGAGGTAGAGCTTATGTCTTTCTGAATGGTGAAAGGCTTGGTTGCACAGTGGTCTAAGTGGGCTGTTAAAGTATTTAGGGGGAGCTTAATCCGATGTTCCGATTAAGGAGAAATTTAAACAAATCTTCTTTAATAGAAGAAAATATACAGTGTAAATTAATGAACTGCGAACACGAGTAAATCATTGCCAATTTGAGATTGCCCAAAAATGTCTTATCACAGATTGGGTTGTGCTGTATTATTCTGTGATATTGCATGTCGAGTTCGTAGTAAAGATAATCTCACTGTATAAGCATTACATGATCGAACTTTCAAATCGCAAAAATCGATATTTAATGCACTTTTAACGAATTTGTTTACATATAGATTTCTACAAAAGAATTTCTCATTAGCAAAGGCACTAATGTATGTAGAATATATGTATATCGAATAATTACTGTCCATTAATTTTAATTGCTTTCAGTTACTGTTGAGGTTTCCAACAGTGATCTTCGACTGGTTACAGTGTAACTGTGATTTTTTTTAAGTGTAACTGTGATTTTTGTGATGAAAATGTCAACATTAGGTGGTGGACAGACAGTGTACAGCCAAGCACGCGAAGTAGTGTACAATAATTTTAATTATGTTGCAACACTAGTCCCAAATGAATCGAAACAAGAAATTAAGCAACGTGTTCATATGATTGTTCTGGAGTATCAGTAAGAACGATTGAACGGATTATGAAAGAAGCAAGGGTTACGGCTGCGGAAAACAATGGAAATCCAGTATTCAGTTCACTAAAAACGGGGGGAAATAAAATAGGCGTGATTTCAAAAGTACAAGATTATGAATTAAATCACATAAGAAATGTTGTCTACAGTTTTCATAATACTGAAGGCTGCCGACCTACAATTGATAGTCTCCAACGAAAATTGGAAAATGAACTACAGTGGACAGGCAAAAGGTCTATGTTGTACCGACTACTGAAGAAAATTGGATTCAAGTGGAAAAAGACGCAGGACAACAGGAAAATTCTCGTAGAAAAGAAAGACATACGAGCGTTGCGGATAAACAAAAGTTGAAAAATTTTAGAGATGAGGGCAGACCAATCATGTACTTGGATGAAACTTACGTTCACGCTGGACATACAACTTCCAAGTCTTGGAGTGATGGAACATCGTCCGGATTATTAATACCAACTTCTAAAGGAAAGAGGTTGATAATAATTATTATTATAATTATAATATATTAATTGTTATATAACAATTATTGTTCACGCTGGTGGAGATATGGGATTCATTCCGAATTGTTTGCTTATTTTTAAATCAGGATCGAAGAGCGGTGATTACCACGATGACATGAACGCGGAAAATTACGAAAAATGGTTGCGAGAAAAATTAATATCTAATTTACCTCCCAGATCGTTAGTGGTCAGTGATAACGCGTCTTATCATAATGTACAAGTAAATAAAGCCCCCACATCCAATTCCTTAAAGACGGAAATGATGGAGTGGCTTTTCAACAAGAATATAGCTTATTCGCCAACTATGTACAAACCCCAACTTTATGGGTTAATCAACCTCCATAAAAAGCAACATATTACCTACAAATTTGATCAATTGTTAGAAGAGCACGGTCGTACGGTTCTACGACTGCCTCCATATCACCCGGATTTAAATCCAATCGAAAAAATTTGGGGAATAGTAAAAGAAGATGTGGCAAAACATAATACTACATTTAAACTCGACGATGCCAAAAATTTTAACAGAAAATTCATTTGCAAAAGCGACTCAGGAAACTTGGAAAAAGTGCTGTGATCATATAATTGAAACTGAAAATGAATATTTAGAAAAGGAGAACATACTTGACATTAGACAACCGCTCATTATAAACATTGGTGAAAACAGCAGCAGTGACGATAGTTTTAGTGAAGACGAGTGATTAATTATTCATTTAAGTGAATTATTTAGTACAATATTTAGTTTTAAATGTTATTCTTTAGCTTTAAAACCATTAAAACTTTTAAATCTATAAGGCTGACTTTGTTACATAGCAATTTATTTTATAGTTGAGTTATAGTAATTTATAAATAAATAACGGAATAAAATTTTGTCTTCTTTAACATTCTAAAATAGAAACGTTTAAAATCAAGTCTTTCTTTTATAAGGTAATGCTGCAGTAATAATTGACAATTTAAATAAAAATTGTATTGCTTTTGTGTACGCCACTGAAAAGAGTAGTCTTCAACGGCGGAGTTACCGGTGAAAGTGTCCCCCTCGCCTGACCGTTTTTTCGCCATTCAGAAAGACATAAGCTCTATAGCACTAACTTACATTTAAATGAAATACATATCTTACTCTTAGCCCAATAAATAATTAGTTTTTTCTATTTTTATATAAAATGATTAGTAACTTAAATTCAGAAGAGCACTCCTATTTATAACACCCTGCTGCTTTATTTTTTGATATTTTTTTAATGATTTTAATATATGTTTTTACATCAAAAATTTCATTTCTATACCCATGTCTATTAAGACTTCTCAACTTATACTGAGCCATATTACATCCCCTTAAAATATTTTACACTTTTTTGGAACACCGTGTGTATCATCTCGCAAGGTTAAAACAATTCTGTTCATTGTTGCTCTTATAGTGTTGACCAGTTAAAAATTAAATTCAAATACAATTGTCATAACTGTATTGAATATGATAGAAACAAAATAAAACGGTTATATTTTAAATTTCTTATGTATTTGTAAAAATAGCATGCCCCATTTTTCACAAGTATTTCACAAAGCTAAAATACTTAATGAATGAAAAAAGAAGGTATAATAATTCTTCACAGTATTTGTCTTGATTGGATGTGTATAACTACAAAATACAACTTTTTTTAAACTACTTATTCATTAATAGTTTGAAATGGGTGAAATGTACATAATATTATGGACACCAACCACTAAAAGGAAGTATAAAACCAACAATATTAAATAAACAAATGTACAACTTGAAAATACAGCTTGTCATTACAATATTTCCCATTATTCCCTTAGGGGACATAGGGAGCAGCTTCCCGTTATTCCCTTGCACAACATAGGGTAGCTATAAGTTCTTTCCAAGTTTGTCTGTCCCTGGTCAGGTATCCAAGCTCTGCTATGCTCAACTTTGTTTCTTTTTCTGTAGTTCTTTTCCATGTTTCCCTGGGACGCCCTCTACTTCTTTTGCCAACAGGGTACCGTTCAAGTACCTTCCTGCATACTTCTTCCCTATCCTTTCTTAGAGTATGTCCTAGCCTAGCCTTTTCCTTCTTAATTCTATATTAATGCCTTCTTGCCCTGCCCTTCTACATAATTCTTCATTCGTGACTACTTCTGGCCACCTTACTTTAAGTATATGTCTTAGACACCCGTCTAAATACTTGTAGCTTCTGTTTTGCACTTGTGACACACCAGGTCTCTGAACCATAAAGAAGCACCGATTTCAGCATAGCATTAAAAACGTTTATTTTGGTTCTGTTTGTAATCTTATCCGCGCACTACACATTTTTTACTCATAAACACACTGCCTGCTTTATTGATTTTTACCGTAATATCTTTAATAACACTGCCCTGCCTGACATTATACAACCTAGATATGTGAATCCCCCTCCGTTTATTTGTAGGTCTCTCTTGATTCATGTTTACACACCGTAACTTTGTTTTTTTCTTGTTTATTTTTAACCATGCTATCTTGGATTCCTCCGTAAGGTGCTGTAACTTCTCCTGCATTTGTTGCCTCGTATAAGACAGGAGGCAAATGTCAGCGAAATCTAAATTCTCTGTTTCCTGCATTTTCTGCTTGTCATTAGCTTCCTTAAGAAACACGCAATGAGCGAAATTATTTTATATACCAATTGCACCGTATATCTTTGTTTGATGTTTATGATATTTGAAATATCAACTTCTAAATGTGTCGCTCAGAGTCCAAAATTACATTTATGGTTAATCTACATGCAGTAGCTCTACATAAATGTGTGGATTAGCACCACCTCTTGTGGACAAATAGAAACTATCCATGTATAATAGCATGTATTCAAATTCATAAAAAAATATATCTTGCATACTTTTTTTTTTATTTTTTTTTTACTATAAAAATTTTTTATTTTGAGAAAAAAAATACTTTCTGAAAGTTTAATTACAGTAAAGCGCCAGAAAAGTCGAAAATATTTGTGAAATAAAGTACAAAAAGTAGTTAATTGTTTCTTGCCTTACTTTGTTGAAATTCATGTTTGTATTTTAATAATAATATTAGCCCTAATTTCAACAGGATTTATTTACTTTTTGTGCTTTATACGTATTTCGACATTTTACATGTCATTTTCACAAGCATTTAATATTGTCAACATGTACCAGGTATGTAAATATGAAACATGAATTTTTGTATAGAAAATACGCATTTATTGTATGAAAATGAAACAAAATATTTTATTCGAAGTATTGCCCATCGCTTGCTATACATTTTTCCCATCGCTTGCTATACATTTTTCCCATCTCTGACAATATGTGGATGCCACGCCAAAAAAACTGTTGCTCTTTTAAGGCAAACCAATCATCGAGCCATTTTCGTACATTTTCGTAAGAAGGGAAGTGCTGCGCAGCAAGTGCGTGTCCCATCGATGCAAATAAGTAGTAATCGGACGGAGCCAAGTCTGGTGAGTAAGCCCATGCGAAAGTATTTCCCAACTAAACGCCTCAATCGTTTCCTTGACCGGTTTTGCTGTGTGGGATGGTGCATTATCATGAAACAAAATCACTTTGTGTTGCCTTTTTTAATATTCTGGTCGTTTTTCAGGCAAAGCTTGATTTAAATCGATTATTTGTTGTCGGTAGTGTACAGTATTAACGGTTTCGCCAGGTTTTAGCAGCTCATAATAGATCACACCCTTCTGATCCCACCAAACAGAGCATTATCTTCCGTCCATAGCGATTTTGCCTTGCAGTCGATGCCGATGGTTCGCCCATGATCTTTTACGCTTGGGATTCTCGAAATATATCCACTTTTTATCGCCAGTCATAATTCCATGGAAAAATGACTTTCTTTTGTATCTGGCGAGCAGCATTTCGCAAGTGGTGTTTCGGTTTTCCTGCTGGCTTTCATTCAGTTTATGTGGAACCCATTTTCCCATCTTCTGGATCTTTCCCATGGCTTTCAAACGTATGGAGATGGCTTCTCGTACCACATTTAATTGATCCGCGAGTTGCTGTTGCGTTTGAGCGTCATCCTCATCCAACAGTGCTTGCAATTCGCCGTCTTCAAACTTTTTCTGTGTTCTCCCACGTTCTTCGTTTCTCACGTCAAAATCGCCATTTTTAAATTATTTAAACCACTCAAAGCACTGTGATTTACCAAGAACATACTCACCATAAGCTTCTACAGTTTTCTTCAAATGGTAACAGAAAATCAATACTGTCCGCAAATCGTAGTTTCCAGGCACAAAATTCGACATGCTCAACGCTATTAAAAACTATGCGGTTGTATGAAACGTGTATTGTTGTGAGTTGAAAATCTTTGTCAGATGTCAAAACAAGAAAATGGCGCCAATGACGGGGTTTGACGGTAACTACATTGACCGCTAGGGCCATCTATGTGCAAATTCCGGTTTCAATTTTACATACCTGGTATAGTAAATAAATCTTGTTGAAATGGAGTCTATTATTATTATTATTAAAATACAAAAAGAAGTATTTTAATCGGAAACAAATTTTATGTAGCCACCATAAAACAATTTTTACTTTCTTAAATTGGCATTTCAAACTTCAAGCGACATGATATTAACAGTGAATTGTATGTAAATGTCCTTGAACTAATTTAACATATATCTGTTGTAGAGCACCAGTGTCGGAGGAAGATAAAAAATTAAAAGTAACAATGGTTGCATGGGACTGTTCTGATACATGGGTTGTCACGGCAGTAAGTGATTTCAGTTTAAAGATTTGGAGAGCAGACACGGGTCAGTTGGAAAGAATGCTTACGGGCCACACAGATGAAATCTATGTATTGGAGTCCCATCCTCATGACCAACATGTGGTATTGTCTGCTGGCCATGATGGTCAGCTATTCATATGGGACATTTTAAGAGGCCAGTCAACAGCACATTTCATGAACAATATTGAGGGCCAAGGGTTTGGAGCTGTGTTTGATGCTAAATGGTCACCTGACGGTACTATGATAGCTGCTACCGATTCACATGGGCACATACTAATGTTTGGTCTAGGATCAGGAAATGTTCTATTAAAAACGGTAAATTTGTAGAAGGATGTAAACTGCAATTTATTAATGGTACAATTCGTTCCAGTTGCCGGTGGAGTTGTTTTTCCACACAGACTATCGTCCTCTAGTTAGAGACAGTAATCATACAGTATTAGATGAACAGACACAAGTAGCTCCACATCTGATGCCTCCACCATTTTTAGTTGATGTTGATGGTAATCCCTACCCTCCAATGTTGCAGCGACTGGTTCCGGGTCGAGAACATTGTCAAACTGAACAGTTGATACCTAATATTGTTATTGGAAGTGAAGGTAAAGCCTATACAGGGTGGTCCAGATTTATTTCGGGAAACTTCACCAACGTGTTCCAATAACCAAATTAATGTAGAAAGTTTATATAAACGTGGGTCCATAAATGCTTCCTAACGGAGATATCGAATCTTAAAGTGTTATGCAATAATACATATGTTTTACATTGCACAGTCTCCCTTTATCTAAAATTTTTAAAATCGTAAAACAAATAGGCGTGGATAGTGTTGATAATGAAAGCGTGCTGTGAAAAACAAGTGATTAATTAATCTGTCAAAAATTATACAGTTTACTGTGTTTACTGATTTGAAAAGTGCTTGTGATACAGTTACCACTATGCCCATGATATTTAGTAATGAAAAATACGCAGATATTCATTTTGTGTATGGATTCTGTAACGGCAATGCCGAAGCATCAGTGCGTGAATATCAAAGGCGTTTCCCAAATAGAAGACTTCCAGATTCTCAAGTTTTCGTCGATACTCACCGGCGTTTTCGCGAATTAGGTTTGCGGACTAATAACGAACAAAACAGAAATGACAACCCAATACTAAGAAGAATTACTAACCGTATTCTTCAAGCATTCAATGAAAATCCACGACTCAGTTCTCGCAGAGCGGCTCAGCAACTTAATGTATCAAAATCAAGAGTGTTACGAACATTACATGCACATCATAGAAAATCATATCATTTTCAACCTGTACAAAATTTACATCCTGGTGATGCAGAAACAAGGTTGATCTTTTGTGAGTGGATTTTACATCAGGTAGAAAATAATCATGAATTTTTACATAAAATACTTTGGACAGATGAAGCTACATCCACGAGAACCGGAATAGTTAATTATCACAATCTTCATGTTTGGGCACATGAAAATCTGCATGAGACTTGACCACGCAATTTTCAAAATGAATTTAGTGTTAATGTTTGGCTCGGTGTCTTACATAATAACATTTATGGTCCATACTTCTTACCGCCAAGAATAAATTCGGCTTTATTTCGTGAGTTTCTTCATACAAATTTCAGCGATGTCCTTGATGAAATGCCCATTCACTTTAGAATAGATAGCTGGGTACAACTAGACGGCGCTCCAGCGCATTTTGGATTACAAGTATGTGAATGGTTAAATACAAATTATCCACAGCGTTGGATTGGTCGTTCAGGACCAGTAACCTCGCCCCCAAGATCGCCAGACCTCACCCTGCTCGATTGTTATGTTTGGGGAAAGTTAAAAGATAAAGTATATGCAACGCCTGTTAATATAAGGGAAGAATTAAGTTTAAGAATTGAAGAGGCTTGTAATGAGATGAGGCAGAATCCTTTGGAAATATCTACCGCGATTGATTCACTGATTCGACGTTGTAGGAAATGTATCGAGGTTGGCGGATTACAGTTTGAATATCTACATTATTAATGCTGCTATTTCATATTGTAATATCAACCTTGTAATGATAGTTAAATAATAAATTCTGTTCTTTGGCATTCTTTTATTAAAACCTTAAGATGCGATATCTCCGTTAGGAAGCATTTAAGGACCCACGTTTATATAAACTTTTTACATTAATTTGGTTATTGGAACACGCTGGTGAAGTTTCCCGAAATAAATCTGGACCACCCTGTATAATAGTTTTATAGTATTAATGCACGCGTAAATGGTATTAAACTTTAAGGAACACAAGAAGTTATAGAAGGTTTGCCAGAAGATATGGGCCGTGTACCTGCACTGCACCACCGAGAACAGGACCAGGAAGAAGAACAAAATAATAATGAAGCAGTTCAAGTTCCTCGTCCTCCACGAACACCAGGAATTCGCAAGTACAGAATTCTATAAAAATAGTAAGATTGAATAATCTAACCTGTTGCATAATTAATTTTAGGATTGCTTCCATTGGTTTGTCTCAGAATGGTAGTTTTAAATGGAGTAAGAGGCTGTTGGTTCAACCACTAAAACCATTAGATGTAGATAGAGCTAAGGAGGTCGTGTGAGTATATTTGTATACTTTTATTCTGTAATTTTATATTTTTGTTTTACAACACCTGTTGAAACTAGCAAATCAATGGCAAAAAAAATATATATAGGATGTTTGATTGAGTAAGCCCCAACCAATGTTTCAGTAATTTTTTCAGATAATAATGATTATTATTGTAGTAACTATAAGTAGCAGTTTGGTTCTACTGTTATAATATTGGCTTTAATTGAAGGAAAAAATGACTACTTTAGTATCGTTCCAACAGGTGTTTTTGAATTACTTAATAAACTTTTTGCAATTACTTAAGTCAAAAAATTAAAGATGAAATAGAAAAGTTACCGGCACAACTTATGTTTAATTAAATGTAATACCCAGTATATTATAATTCATATAAGTGTCAATCTGCCGGGAGGGTACCGATAATGGCACTTTTTGAAAAATGTAAAGCAACCTGTTTAGTTAACAACCAAAAAAATTCCATGACGGAAAATTCCCATTTTTTAAATTAATCGTTTCAAAGAATGTTAGTATATATTATAGGATACGAAATTGCTAGGTGGAAGTCATTAATTATTTAAGCTGTTGGCTTTAATAGTGATAAATAACAGCATTATAGAACATTTGTTAAAATTAGGATTTAACATTATTTTTACCTTTAAAAAGTGAGCATTCGCACAATTATCATACATACTGTTGAGAAAAATTATGTTAAAGCTACTAATAAGTATTTATTCATTAAAATATATTGTTAACGCGTTTGGAGTGATAAAATCACTCCAAACGGAAAAGAATTATGAACACCCTATTTAGAATAATTTTTTAACACCACCTACATCGGTATTATGAAACACTATGGAAACCCCTTACCACTACAACATTCAAAAAAACAAAAAATATATACAGGGTGTCTCAGAAATAATGGGCCAGCGTTTAGTCATAGATTCTTTAGGTAAAAATAAACCGATTAAACCTAATATACCTTAAGCAGAAAGTCCTTCCTTAAGAAGTTATAGGGCCTTAAAGTTCAATTTTTTATTTCTTCTTTTTATTGTAATTTCCACAAATCTAAAGATATTTCTTGCAAATTTGGTACACATACTAACTATTATGGCGTACAGTGACATAATTATTTTCATTAACCAGACTTGACCGTAAGATGCACTTAACCTACCACTGAAATCTTATTTTAGCTCTAACTTTGTTATTAGTGGAAAGTTTTATTAAGTTAATATTTTATTATATCTTTATTTCTAATTTCTCTACCATCCTTGTCTTTTATAGCTATTATTCTAGTTTTTCCTAGGGTTGGTCTTAACATCTTCATGCTTTTATTCTTTTCTATAACTTCTTGTATTTGCTTCTCTTTATTTTTCTTTATGGTTTCCTTAATGGATGTTCTAATGGTTTTATTTAGTTTTGTATATTCTGCTGACATCTGTTTGCCCTGTTGTATTAGTTTCCGCCTCTTTTTAAACATTTCTTTGATGTCTTGCGTGAAAGTTTCGTTTCTATTACTATTTCTAGTTTTATTTTGTATGCTTCTGCCAGCAGTAGTGATCGCTTTTGTGAGATTATCTGTTAACTCCTCAATATTGTTATTTTTATGATAGTCTTCCTTGAGGTATAATTGTTCTTCTATGATTTTCTGGTATTTAGCTTTGTGTTGCTGTAATGTTTCTATATCTAGTTTTTGTGTTACATGTTTCTTGGCTTTATATATTACCATATTCTTCTTAATTTTTATTTTTGCTCTCACCAGTCGGTGTCACTTCCTACTGCCTACCTGTGTAACAATCATTTTTTCTGCTGTAGCATTACTAATGCCCTTAATTCCACCAGCAATTAACCGCTTGCATAAAATGACAAAGTTACATAAAAGCAACTGCTCCATGGGTGTTGCATAATGGTTTATGAAATATAAATGGTTTCATCTACATAACTATTATTATTATTAGCCGTTTAGATCCCGATGTCGGGCAAAGGCCTCCCCCATCTGTTTCCAGTTGGTTTTGTTTCTCGTCTCCCCATGACTGTCCTGCTGCTTCAGCTATTTCTGCTTCCCATCTCTTCCCGTCTTTTTGTTTGTCCATCCCTTGACTTCCATTTTGTCGTTCTCCCAAAACAAATAGCTTGCCCCAAGTATAAAATTTCTTGGACATATTTTACAATTTCATCTCCCAGTAGTAAATCGTTTGATAGTCTGTTTGACATTAAGTTAGTTTTTTTTTGAATTTATTTTTAGGCCCATCTTACTGTTTTCTTCACTTAATTCCTTTAGCATTAACTTTAGTGTTGCACTGCTTTCAGCTAACAAGATCACGTCATCGACAAATCTCAGGTTTGATAACCTTTTACCACTTATATCGATGCCGTATTTTTCCCATTTTAAGTTGCGGAAAATGTCTTCTAGGGTGGCTGTGAATAGGTTAGGAGACAGGAGGTCGCCTTGCTTTACTCCCCTTTCAATACTAAAGTACTCTCCATCTCTTTCTAGTCTTATTTTTGCTTTCCCTTTATATAATTCTTCGAAGATTCTGACATACTTTGTTGGAACTCTCTGATTTATTAAGGCCTGGATCATAGCACTATGTTCTGACTCCGACTCCGGCGGTCGAGCGGAGAGGTCATCTTGGCTGCGTCTCCGCATGAAAATACTGCAAATAAGCGGGCTTTAACGGGCATGCTTTGCGTTTCTTCGGGCGGGCTGCTGGGATTGTTTCGTTGCGAGAATCGAGTGAAATTTGTAGGCAATCCAGCTCACCTGCGTTCACCTGTACCAAGGAGGCTCTGCGTGCTCTCGTGCGGGTGGGAAGATTCGGCGAGGCTTTCAGGGAAGCATTCTGGGTGCTGACGATCAAACAAAGATAAGTGACCTTTTGTAGTATTGTAGCCTAATAGAATTACAAAAATGGAATAAAATTGAAATAAAATTTCAAACGGGTGAATGTTGTAACAAGGGAAAGTAGATTATCGCATAGTAGGGGGCTGGCTGGCATGCAAGCCGACTTGGGACTGAAATTCTTGGTAAAATTCAAATCAACATACATACTGATTTGACGTGGTGGTACAAGACAACCAGAACCTCCATTCAGCTTAGGAATAACAAGTTTACTGTTCCAAACATTGTGCATGAAAAAAATGTTACTCGGATTTGTACTAAGTTTTGGTGGGTTGGGAGTCGGACATGTATGTCGGCGGTTGGTGAGACACGCGGTGTGGACGCAGTACACAATTTGTACCTAGTGGGATACAGAGGTGGGGAGCGCTCTGCCCTGACATTAAAACTAGCCCAGGAGACGTTGCCCGCACGCCGCAAGAGCTAACATTCTGAATAATATTCTTTTACTAAATTATCAACGGACACTTCAATATTTCGGGCAAGCCGTCTCGCAGACCATTTCAGGGCGTAATTTATGATGTAATGTGAGACGTTCCTTGGACTTCATAATTCCCAGAATCGGACTGAAATCTTTTGTTGTTGACTTTGCGCTAACATGTATTCAATAAGAGTTTGTAAAATTTCCATTATATTGCCCACGAAGCATTTTAGGAATAAACCTCTTGCACGTTCACAATGCTCCTAGGATTTGTATTGAATTTTGCTTTATGAAAGGTCTACAAAGCTTCCATTTCGTTTAAAACTAAACATTTTTGCAAAACTGTAACCACTGATATTAGTTATTTCATCTGTATTTTATTCGGATGGTTTCTTGTCGTGGTCATTGAGTAATTGCCTGAAGGTTGTCCATTGTCGAGTAGCCACTTCTAAATCCTGCCTGCTCTGGTGGTTGATTTCCATTCAAAATATTAATTATTCTTCCTTTAATAATGGTTGCAAATACTTTGTACAAAGTTGGTATACGGCTAATTGGTCTGTAATTTTTTATATCTTCTTTACTACCTTTCTTATGCAGTAATATTATGGTAATAGCTTCCCATTGTTCTGGTATTTCCTCGTCCTGTATTATTTTGTTAAAAAGATCTTTTAATATCTCTATGGCTTCCTCGGGTAGCCATTTTAATTGTTTGTTAGATATTCTGTCTTCTCCTGGAGCTTTGTCTTTAGCGTACTTATGGTTTTCTTTATTTCTTCTACTTCTATTTCATGCCAGGCATTTGTTTCATTTAGTTCGTTTATTTCCCCGATCCTGGGAAGCTCTGTGTTTCTACTGCTTCTAAATATTTCTTTGTAGTGCTCTGTTGCAACTTGGATTATCCCTTTTCTAGTTCTTACCTCTTCACCTTTCTTGTTTATTAACTTGGTGATCCATTGCTTCCCTTTGCTGAGCTCCTTCCTCAGTTTCCTTGTTGAGCCCGTTTCCTCCATTATCTCTTCTATTTTTCCTTTCTCATAACGTCTTATATCTTTGCAGATTGCTCTCTTTGTAAGTTTGTGAGTTCTGCGTATTCTACCCTGGATCTGACATCCTTCCCTTTTTCATTTCTTCTCTCTTTTTGATTAATTGTTTCGTTTTTTCCGTCAATTTCCCAGCTTTCGGGTTTGCCTTTTCTTCGGATTCTGTTTGCGTATTTCTTATTATTCTCTCTAACTCATTGTACAAATTCTGTACATTATGTTCTATGATTCTTGATTTTTCTATAGCTTTAACTTTTTCTGATATTCCTACCCGAAATTTTCCATTATTGAAAACGATTTCGCTTTTTGTTATCTTCTGCAGTCTTTTTATGTTTTTCTTTGTTGTTATTGTTGCTCTCACCATTCTGTGATCTGTGTTTAGTTCGAATTCGTTAATTACTTCTGTTTTGGTCATAAGGTTTTTATCTGATACTAAATTGAAGTCGATTTTATTGCGATACGTTCCATTTGGTGCTTTCCAAGTCCATTTTCTTCCACTTCTTCCCTTAAAAAATGTGTTTGTAATAAATAATCTGTTCCTTATTGCAAAGCTTATTAACTCTCTGCCTCTATCATTTCTTTGACCATAACAGAATCTCCTGTGATGTCGCCATCTTCTTCTGCATGCTGCCCTATTTTGCTGTTAAAATCGCCCATCACTATGATTCTTTTCGTTTGACTTCGTGATTTCTCTAACGCTTCTCCTACTTTATCATAAAAAGTCTGTAGGTCTTCTTCAGATCCAGCCTCAGTAGGTGCATAGACTTGTATAATTACCAGTTTCTCTCTTTCATTTAATTTTATTGTTAACATTGCTATCCTGTCCGAGTACCCTTTTACCTCTTCTACTAGTTTTATTATGTTTTTATTTATATACAGGAGCACTGCACCTTCAGTGGATGTTAGCTTGAAATAACATGATATGAAAAATTTATAAACTTGTATCTAAGTGTTACTGAAATAAACCTTTATTATTATTATTATCAATTAAAAAATTGTGTTGTTACTTTATAAAAACATGTATTTACGTAATTATGCTTAAATTTTGAATTAAATTTTTTGAATTAAAAAAATTTTAATTATATAGTAACAGACTCTACTTCATTGTTGTATTTCTACCTTGGAATATAATATGTTTCCGTTCCTTCTTTGTATTGTGTTGTCGCCCATTCTTCTTGATTCTGCAATCCCTATTACATCCCAGGAAATTTTTTATGTGGCTTGTTCAAAATCTATTAAACTCTCCTCGATTCTTAATGTTCTGACGTTAGTGGTACATATTTTTAGCTTCTGCATTTTTGTTTCATTCTTACCATGCTTGGCTGCTATTTGTGTGGCTGTGGTTGCGGGGCGGGGGGGGGGTATCGATCTTGCACTTCCTTGGTGACCAGCCTGCTGGGAAGTGTATAGTAGTTCTTTCCTCGTTTACCTTTTTTCATATCCTTTGGCATTGCTGTGTCGTCTGCTTTGTCTGGCTAAGTGAGTTTTTTTCTTTTTAGTTTTGTGTTTCCTTAGGGTTGTCCTTTTTTGGATAAAGTTTCCTCTTTTCTTCGTTCCAATAGTACCACTTATCATTGACTTGTAGTTTCTGGTAGCCGGTTTTTGTTTGTTTTCCTTTCTCCTTTTGCTCTCTGGCTATTTTTCTTATTTCTGCCTGTATTTTTTGCTCGGTTTTGATCATGTCGTTTTCCACATATATGCTTTTCCCTATTAATTTGTTTTTGTTTCTCATGACCTCCATTTTGTCTTCCCAATCCTTGAATTCTACTACTATTTTTTAGCGTTGATCTTTTCCAATTTTATATGCTGCTCTGATGTTTGCCCTTACTTCCATTTCTTTGTGAAAGAATTCCTTTACTCCTTCACTTATTTTCCTGTTGTTATATCTACCCAACGGATCTTGTTACATAACTATACAGTACTTTATTATTTGATGTAACTTATTTGAATTTCTTCCAGTAACGTTTGAACAGTGGTTTTCTGTAATTTAAATCTTCGGAAAAATTGAAATCATCTGATAAATCAAAATGATTACTGATAAGTCTGCGGTCGGGATTTACATGGCTAAAAATTTTCGCTTCTTCAATTTGTAAAATGTCTATTTATTAGTTACTACACCAGAAAAATAGTATTAATTTTATAAACACTATTTACATTTACATCCGCCCAAAATATTTCTTATTGCCTCATAAAGACTCTTAGCTGCTGTAGCCTGCCGGTGTAGTATTGTCGGCTGCTTGTACTACTCGATAAGTTTAATCCTATGGAATAAATAAACTAACCTATGACGTAGACTATCGGACTGTTGAAAGACAGAAAATACCGTACAGGAGGATAAATTTGACTGTTATGCTACGTACAGACACCTAAATGTCGACACTATGTCTAGATTGCTCTACGGTGTGTTCACACTGTGTGGTGTATTTGTATAAACTATTGCGTAGAGGAGTGTCACTAGATGCAACACTAGACTGAAGTTGCTAGACTTCTCTACCATGTATCCACACGTGCCTTGAACAGTAGACACAGACACTTTAAAATAGAACCTATATTTTTTGACCATGTCAAGAACAAGCCATCGTTTAGCGGCCACAGTTTTATTGTATTTCAAAAAAAAGAATCAATTATAAAAAGCGAACTTGGTTAACTGGGAACTGGATTAAAGAGGGGACCGTAAAGAGAAATGTGTCACTATTTTCTGAAATGAATTTTATAAAAAATAAATTTAGAAATAGGATGACGGATGAATCAAGCTCTGCATACGTACTTTTAAAAATAACAAATATAATCCAGAATAAAATCCTTAACATCTCATATGCAGCAACAAAAATCACATTAAAAACAAATGTTTATGCCTACTTCTAAAACATTTAAATTACTATTAATAAATTATAACAGATGTAATTTTTAAAATAATACCATATTAATAAAATTGTTTAATAAAAATTTTTCTTTCTTTGTTTATTGAATTATAATAATTTTTGTCTCGAGAGTGAAAGGAAAAGAAAAAATATAAAATAAAAAAGCAAAAAAAGAAAAAAATACAAGAATGATAATTATGTTAAACAATTTTAGTGTGGCACGTTAGTTATTTCATAAAGATTATTTATAAGTTTGTGGCACGGACAGTGAAAAAGGTTCGCCATCCCTGCTCTAGGCAATAAATTTCCACCATGCCGGTACACCTAGCTCGAGTCTTGAAACGCCGAAAAACAAGTGTTCCCACAGCGGTCTACCAACATGCGACAGCGATGTCTAAACATCATATGTCCGATCTAGCGACACAGCTCTAGATGGTGTACATACGACAACACTCGATCTATAGACTTTATCTAGACACTAAAGTGTCTCCGTTTGTACGTAGCATTAGCTTGCCTAGAACTTTATCGGTACATTGACTCTAAGGAATCCAAAATGTGTATTTAGGATTTTCTAAATATTATAGTGGTACGGAATTTCCATAAGTAAACCGTGTTCAAAAACTCCCACGTTTATAGTAGGCTGTGCATCAGTTATGCGTCGGTAAATGTATGTCGCTTCATAACCAGCTGCCGAGCCGCAAACACCTGATGTTTTGAGGTTATCTAAATAATTGTTATTTGACAGTTGATTACTTGTCTCTCCTGTAAGTAATTAGTTCCAAAATCGCATTATGTACTAAAAATTATTTCTTGTAGGTAGAATTTGCGCATTACAATTAAAGTTCCTCGTTTATAACCTCAATTTATTTTGACGTTTATTTTGGTTCATGTTTAAGTAAAGACATACTGTGTCTCTTGTTTTGTTAACTCATGGCCTACTCCAAACGTACTAGTTTTTGAACACCCGTTATTTGTTGTATTTAAAGTGCTTTTCATAACCCAAGAAATGAAATTTTGTATAAATGTTATGTTTTGCTCCTAATTCAGGAAAATTTGTAACAATTAACCTACCGAAATACAAGCTAATCCAAAAAAAGTTAAATGAATTAGAGAAAAACAAAATGTAATGTGTCCTATTAGAAAAAAAATTGTTTTGCCAACTCCAACATACCTTATTTAGTATTTCTGAGCTTCAGTTAGTAATAAATTAATTTCATTGAAACAAATTTATAATTATAAACTTCAAAAAGTTTGTAACTACACTCAGAAAAGGGCCACCATTATTTTTCAGTACCGAAAATCTTGTTTTTTCATTATGGCAGCAAAACAAAATTTGTGATACTAGATCAACTTTTGTTTTTATAGTTTGTAGGTAAGTTTTGTTAAAGAAAGGTATTTATGTGGTATTGAAAATAATCTCAATATCTACCAGAAATCCTTAGAAATGTGCAGAATCTTACATATGTTATGCCTAGAGTGCTGGAATGCTCTTCCTAGGTGGGGTTAATATAAACAACATCAGTAACATAAAATTAGCACCTTCACACTTTTTCTGTATATTTGAATATTTTATTTCTACAGTGATTGTGTATCAACATGGGAGCAAGCACAATATCGAAGAGAAATGAGACGTCGCCCTGTAATGATCAGTACTGCCGCAACAGCTATTCCTGTTAACAGTGTTCATAAGGGACGACATCGTAAAGGGAGGTCAACTTACAGGACAGAGAATGTAGTAACTGATGGGACTGATGCAGAGCAGGTAAAAATTAAATTTGTAATAAAATAAGAAGCATGTATTAATTTAATTCAAATGCCCTTAGGAATCTGACGATAATTCAAACAGTAGTGTCAGAAGTGATAATTCAGCAAATCAAGAAGAGTTGACTTCGAGTGATTCCAGCTCTGAATTATCAGAGTCATCAGGATACTCAGACTGGGTAGCTGATCATGGCGTAAATTTAGAACCACCGAAACGTTCACGACGCAGGCAGACTAATAGTACTAACCGAACAGTTGTAAATTCAGTTCCAACCAATAAACGTGATGAACCAAAAAGTGCCACGGAAAAACCGGTATGTTGCTTGATATACCATGGCAATATATTAATTTGGTACCCGTTTCAATATTCTAACAATTTCTCGAGTAATTGAACTAATCAAACAATTATTGCAGGCTCATAACTTGCCAAAGGTTCCAAAGGGAGAATTAGCTGAAGCTTACAAACCTCCTGAATGGTTATCAGAAACCATGCCTTGTAAAGCACCATATTTCCCACAGATGGGGGATGAAATTGTATATTTTAGACAAGGACACCAAATGTATATAGAAGCAGTTAGGGCGAAGTCAGTGTATGACGTGAATCCCAAAGAATTACCTTGGTCAAAAATGGATTTAAAGGTAAGTACATGGTTCTATCTTTGTTGTAGGCATTGCTAACCACAATGGGTATAGGCGATTCAAGCTAAGCAATACGCCCTCTGGCGGAATTATGATGAACTCCTGAAACACAGACGCTAGTGACAATTCCAATATAATCATTTGGTTTTAATAAATTATTGTAAGCTACATTCGTATATTATAAAATATATTTAAGCAACTAAAACGTCAATACTTGAAGAATGGAGTTTCCCCCAAAGAAGAAAAGCAATAACAAAACGTTTTGCTTGTTTAATTGCGATTCTAAAAGCAAAAGGTGCCGTAACCTAGCTTTTCATTATTTCCCAAAAGCAGGAGCTAGAAATTTTGCAGTAGTGAACATATTTGGCCTAACTGAAATAATTGACCTCAGGATCGTTTAACCATTCGGGATAGAATCATTCTGATTTTCATTAAGTTGAAAAATAACTCGTCGTATGTTGTTTTAAGCATATTGTTTGTTGGTTTATCTTCACAAACGTGTAGAACCATATTTTATACTATGTTGAATGTCCTGCACGTAGTACTTTGTCCTACAATTTATTTTCCTACGCGTGATGAAATTTTAGCAAATCTATCTACATGTTTCAGTAAGTTAGAGTCATTATTGATTGTACAGAAATTTTTTTACAATGTTCTAATTGTCTGTATTGTCGAATTCGCACTTACTCGCATTATAAATACTATAATATAATATAAATAATAATTATAAATCAATTATTGTCACTCATAATTATGGCCAAAATCGAACAAGAACAAAAAATACACACATTCACTAAATCACTACCCTGCGCAAAGATTTATTTACAACCTGCTGGCGAGTGAGACTGTGTTTCACCTAAAACAGCTGATTGTGTGCGCGCGGGAAAAGTTAATTTGAATCGCCTATTGGTTTTCTCCGTGATTTTGCAGCCTGATAGGTTGTTTAGATGCAAAACAGGCAAAATGCATTTTTACAATTCTGGAATACATGCATACAAAACTTATTTTGAACAATTCACTCTTTCTTTATTGTCTGATTATAATAAAAATTTATAGCAACATTGATTAGGATTAAATTAATAAAATTGTAAAACATTTGTTTTGGAAAAAATGTTAATATTTATGAATACTCACTTCAAATATTTATAACGGCATTGTACTTACAACAGTTTAACAAATCTTCTTCTAACTTTTTTTAAATATCGATTAAGTATTTAATTAACTGTATCTTCTTAACTGAGTGATTGTTAATTGTCAAAATCCCAATTTTTTCAAATGGCAGCTACTATTTTTTTTGACACCATTCGAAAGAAAATTGAATTATAGCATGAGTTACTTAAGCATTCCCTATACCTAACTTCAACCTATATCGAGTTATTCAATAAAAATCAAGAAATGCCTTAACTTGCCGAGAGATTCTTTGTTTTTTCAAGTATGCCATGGAAACAAAATACAATTGTAATTAAGATGGTAATATTCTGTCAAAGTGAAAACGAGTTGTGCTAATTCTTAAATAAAATTGATTCGAAAATGGAAAATTAGCCAAACAAAGTTGTGTTAAGACTTGTTTGTAATCCATGGCATGTGTCAAAAAATTATTCAGCGAACTGTCCGTGAGTTTAATTTAAAATATCCAAACTTACCAAACATGACACGGGGAAAGTTCTCACGATTGAGAAATAATTTTATAAATTTTGGGAAAGTGGCTAGACCCATTACGAGAGTCTAACCACTGAATAGCAATGAAGATAATCAAGTACCATTCTCGGATATTTTCAAGCATATCTTCAAGTCTCAATATGAATGACGTCCTCGAGTTCCATCAAAACTTAGTTGCTCATTTCCGTTGAATAACTGTTGGTTAAAGTAACGAAATCCTCTTCTTCCAGATTTAGGTTAAGTTCTTTGGATATTTCGACCAGTTCGCTAATAACATTGTCAACTTCTTCAGTTTGCATACTATCCTCGGTCAATTTTGGGATGAGCTTTTTCGATACGTTACTCATCGTAGACATTGAAAGTTCATTCCAGGCATCACCAACATTTTTAACGGCTTTATAAATATTATATTCTCTCCAGAATTGGGTTAACGATTTGCCGTTCTCTCTATCAGTAGCTCTTACTGCCTGCCTAAATGTCTTCCGTAGGTAATACTTTTTAAATGTATGAATTGCACCTTGATCCATTCGTTGTATAATGGAGGTTGTATTTGGAGGAAAGAACATTATTTTTACGTTTTCATTATACAAAGGCGGATGGCCCGGTGCATTATCAACTAACAATAAAATCTTAAATGGTAGGTTATTTTCTTTGCAATATTCTTCTACCTCGAAACCAGACTTCAAAAATTTCTTGAGTCTTCCATGCTTTTTTTATTGGATTTCCAAATCACAGGTAGTGATGATTTGGAAATATTCTTTAAGGCCCTTGGGTTTTCGCTGTGGTAAATTAAAAGTGGCTTGATTTTGCAATCCCCAGCAGCATTTCCAACAAGTAAAAGTGTTAGCCTATCTTTAGACACCTTAAAACCCGGCACAGATTTTTCTAGTTGGGATGTACATATGTGACCGATCTGGCATTTTTTTCCAACATATCCCAGTTTCGTCCACATTAAAAATTTTTTGGGGCAGGTAATCCTCATTTTTTATGAATTCTGCTAGACTCTTGATAAAATTCGTAGCTCCCTCTGTGTCTGCACTGGCAGCCTCACCTGTCACTTTGATGTTGTGTAGTTTATTATGGGCTTTAAATTTTTGAAACCATCCGTGGCTTGCAGTGAATGTATTAGTACCAACACTATCATCATTTTTACACTTGAGGTCTTCATAAAGACTCGAGGCTTTCTCTTGTATGAGCATAAGGCTTATTGGTAAGTGTTGTTGCTGCATATCTTCTATCCATATAGCCAATAATTTTTCCATACTTTCTTTAATATTCGTCTATTCTTGGTAATTATCGTAGATTGCATTGGTACTGATTTTTTACATGATCCATAATTCGAACTTTATCGAGTATAATTGTTCTAATCTTAGAATGACACATTTTATGAGCTTGTGCGATACTGCCATCTTTTCACCTTTTTCGTATTGTTTTATAATTTTAACTTTGGTCTCCATAGTAATGGCATGTCTTCTTTTATTACCAATTCGAGAATCACATTTACCTTCGTTTGACATGATTAGGGGTTATGTTTTTTTTTAAGAACACGCGGAAAAAATCCTGATTAAGACTAAATTGCAATATGTAATCGCATCTTGTGGAGAGAAACTTCACCGCTTCGAGTAATCAACAGCTAGAAACAGGGTCCGTTACAAATAAGAAAAATCGCGTAAGTATGAATTCATGTAAGTCGAGAACTACTGTATTCTTGTTCGTTAATAATAATTTGTCTTGTGTAATTAAATAGGAATTCATATTTTTGATTAAATAATTACAATTGTCTTTTGTTTCCATGGCATACTTGAAAATGCAAAGAATCTCACGGCAAGATAAGGCATTTCTTGATTTTTATTGAATAACTCGATAGAGGTTGAAGTTAGGTATAGGGAATGCTTAAGTAACTCACCCTAAAATTCAATTTTCTTTCGAATGACGTAAAAAATAGTAACTGCCATTTGAAAAAATTGAGTTTTTGACAATTTTTGAATGCAACATTTGAAAATCGCCTGCGCCCGTAATGGGACCACCAATGGCACATCAGAAGTTGGCTTGGGCTTCCACCTAACTACTCCACAAATTTGGTTCTTCGACTATAAGCAGTTTTCGAGATACAATTTTTTACATGAACTACTACAGTGGCCATTTTTTCAAAAAAATTGAAATAAATCAAAAACTGTCGGAGATAAATGGACAATGGTCGTCTGAACTCAGAATACAGAGGTCTTTCAAACCATGTAATAAAAACTGTAGGTTTCGATTTGAAATAAGAAAGTTGGTACCGACTTCTGGCACTCCCTGTACAGCAGTTGGACTGAAAATATTTTAGGAAGAACGCGCATGGCCTATTATATCGGTGTACTCAATTACAAATTTTTGTTCCAAGTATAAGTTGAAAACTTCTAATGCACGGTCTACGTAAATCACCCTGTATATAAACGCCATGAGATACATTACATAATTAAAAAAATATAATAAAACCACTTTATAATAATATGGGGGGTCCAGCAGTGTGTAAATGGACAATTGTGCTCTATTGATAAACTGTAATTTAAATATTTTACGAAAAAGAATTATGCAGAACCATAAGTTGCACATTTTAAGAATATATTTATTCTACAGGGCGCTTTAGAATAAATCTGCAAGAACAAATTAATTTATTTGTTAATGGAATACCATGTATACCTAATTTACTGAACATATTTATTAGCACTTAGTCTTGAAAATCTTCCTAATTTTCTTAAATGGACCACCCTTTTTACTATTTTAGAATTTGAAAGTCCTTTAAATAAACCTTCATTAGGTATAAAGTATTGAATATCCAAATTTAATAGACGGTACAGAAATTTAATGTGATGCAAAACACAGGCACTGGTCAAGAATACGGGTCCCAAACCAAGTTCTAATTTATGTTATAATTAGATAATGTAAACATTTGCTAACCTAACCTAATCTAACCTAACCTAACCTAACCTAACCTAACCTGGTACTGGTCAAGGTTAGGTTAGGTTAGATTAGATTAGGTTAGGTTAGGTTAGGTTAGGTTAGCAAATGTTTACATTATCTAATTAGAACATGGTTTGGGACCCATATGCTTGACCAGTGCCTGTGTTTTATATACAAAATAATTTTCATATGTATTATAGAATTGATTTTGCTAGCAGCATCTACTTTGCATATGTGACTGGGGTTTTACTCTTCTACAGGCAGAAAGAAAGAAGAAGAAATAAACTACAAAAACGCACAATCAATGCTGTCACATTTGTAACCATTGAGAGTTGACTGTAGGGCCCTCTTTTCTTGTTCTTCTACTGTGCACCCTCCTTTCAGTGGCTAGAAATGCGCTAGCTCCGACTGCTTTCAGTGCAGAAGGTACAAGGTTTTGTAAGCACCAGTTCACACAGTTTTGTACAGTCTTGGTTCTAAATACACATATTAAATATCCTCCAAGCAGACAGAGTCACCTACCGCCACAGCTTCAGCTTGTGTCAGTGAATTCAACATGTTGAATGGAAATTCGCAGTAGAAAAGCGAATTTAAACAATTTTCGTATTCTAAAATAATACACAAGCTGTTAACAAATAGCAATCAATCTGTACGATATCTTGAGTTATACTTTAAATGGCCACACAACTGCCTGTTGAACACTAAGGATTAATAATTTTAAGAAACTGCAGAACTGTGGGATTTCGAGGGTGTAGAGCATATTTGCCTAAACAATTGAATAATACAGCAAGTGTTGAAGTTAAACTCACACCTTATATTATTTTAATAATTAAAAATATTTCTACAATACAACGTGTTTCTATAATAGTTAATCAACGTTTGAGAGCATATAAATCAAGAAAAATAAAGACGAAAATCATAAATAAAATTTTTTGAAAAAGTGTATACTAGGGAGATACAGCCCCTCAACTGTCAGCTTCTAAAGATGATTTTAATTCAATATCTCAGAAACCATAAGTGATAAAATGATAAAATTTGGTATAGATAATATCTTTGTCATATTTTATCAGATAAAAATAAAATAATTCAAATAACTTATCCGGGGGTGTCTCTAGCGAGGAGTGCGAAGGGTTAATTTACCTCTAACTTTTTTGTCAGTAATTTTTTAAATGTTGGTATTGAAAATTATGATAAATCAAGGTATTTTAAGAAAAAAAGGTTCTTTTTTAATTCAGTAAAAACAAAAACAAAAAAGGAATTGGCCATGAAAATAAATGTTGTAATTATTGACAGATTAAAT
>JABXWE010103593.1:0-13758 GCA_014611495.1 Limonius californicus | reverse complement strand
AATAACAAAAGTATTCATATATATGTACAACTGTAATCCGAACAAATGTCAGAATAGTATTGTTGGTATTTCTGCAAAAATGCAGTAAGTTTTTCAATCTTTATTATACTTTGCCTTTAAAGCAAATATCTGCTCATATAAATTTAAAAAGCCATTCTCTAGAGTGTCCCATGACGTCAGGTCACTACTTCACCTACGTGTAGGAGAGGTGAAAAGATGTCGAAACTAAAGGCTGATCATTTTCTCTAAATCGACTATTAAAAAAGTTATTGCCTGTTTTAGTTAAATACTGAAGTAGCCGAAACAATAAATGATGAACTGGTATTTGATACAAACTGTCTACATTACTATGGAAATTATATTATTTATTTGTATGTCAAACAGTAAAGCACCTTAAAGTTGATTTCTCTGCTTGCGCTTATTAATAGTATTGATAATGTTTACTTTTATAATGCGAGAGTACGCCGATATCCATTACATGTACGGTTTTTGTGATGGAAACTCAGTAGCAGCTGCTCGAGAATATGGGTTGAGATTTCCAAATCGGCGACTACCAGACCGACGAGTTTTCCAACGAGTGCACAACCAACTACGTGAACACGGGATTTTCCTGAAACCATCGACTGAGCGTCCAATACAGCAATTACTAGACAATGAGGACAACATACAGCAAGAAATTGATAATAATCCCAGCACCTCTGTTCGTCGTGTATCTGCACAAGTTAATGTACCACGAATGCGAGTTTGGAGAACATTAAAACGTCATGGTTTATATCCATTTCATATCCAGCCTGTTCAGCCCTCTTACCTACAGATTTCGCTAATCGTACGGTAAAATGGGGTGAGATTGATTTCGCGGGGTGAGATTGATCACAAGAAGTAATTTTAAATTTAATTAAATATCGCGCCAACTTGCATGCAGTAGTAGAAACTTCAGTGAACATAACTGTACATCGCGGCAAATGGTTGTCGCATTATTTGGACGTTTACCCGCAATTGCAGTTGATGTTAAGTTTTTGACGTTTTCGTTGGTGGAATAAAAACTAAAATATTTGTGTTGTTCTCTTAGTGACAACGTATTTAGTGCTATTTTGTGACGGTATACAAAGATTTGTGTGCAAATTCTTTGTTAGGTTTAGATGTGGACAGCATTTTTTTCCAAAGGAGTGAGACTGATCACGCATAGAGGTTAGAATATTATTAGTTTTTTCTGAAAACCAAGTAAATAATGCTTTGAAAGATGTTGTTGACAATGGAATGTCTCTACGTCAAGCTGCAAAAAAAACACCATCTATCATTCGGGACCCTACATAATAAATACCATGTTAAAAGCAACCAATATTAAAGTTAGTCGCTCTAGTGTATCTCGAGAAATTCTTCAAAAATATTTTAACAATTTAGAAGATACTATTAATGGAGTGCCATCGGAAAACATTTTCAATTATGACGAATCCAAGGTGTCAGATGACCCTGGGTAAAAGCTTCATGTTTACAGACGTGGGGTCAAATATCCGGAAAAGATCTGCAATCACTCGAAATCAGCAACGTCTCTAATTATCTGTGGATCTGGCACTGGAGTACTCCTTCCTCCTTATACAATTTATAAAGCGGAAAATTTATGGAACACGTGGACCGAAAACGGCCCGAAAGGCTCCCCATGCTGCAACAAGCCTTGCTATTCTTTTGGAGCACGATACAATAGAACTTCACATGGATGGATTGACATGCCAACATTCAACGATTGGTTCAGCACTGTCTTTATACCGCATGCAAAGCGTTTAGTGGGCAGAAAAGTCCTCTTGGGAGATAATTTTAGCATCTCATTTCAATCCCGATGTTCTGAAGCAATGTGAAGAACATAATATTGTCTTTACGTGTTTACCACCCAACTCTACACATATCTGCCAACCCCTTGACGTTGCATTCTTCAGACCCTTCAAAGAAGCCTGGCGAAAAACACTAACGTCATGGAAAATTAAACATTCTGGAAGTGCTGGAATACCTAAAAACGATTTTCCCACGCTGCTATGTGAAACTTTGGATAATATGGACAAAATGCCACCAAAGCCACCAGACACGGACCTAAGTGCTATAAAAAGGAATGTGATCTCTGGTTTTAAAGCTTGTGGAATTATTCCAATTGACGCTAACAGAGTTCTTTCCAAATTGCCTCAAGAAGATGTTCAAAATGTGGCAGATGTTGTTTCCACTACACTTACCGACTTTTTAAAAACCCAAAGGTTTGGTGATGGTTCTAGGAAGCCTAAACAACGAAAAACAAAGTTGAGAGTAGAAGCAAGACGTACTGTAGCGGCGCCATCAAACGGTGACGACTCTACTGATGAAGAAGAAAACATTCAATTGAGCGATGCAATTAGTGAAGATTCACCTATGTCAGAAAATGAGGAATTAGAGAGTTATGAACAGCCAACCCGTGACAATGTGAAGTCAGGTGTCTTCGTTCTGTCCAAATTTTTATCTGGAACAAGGAAGAAAACTGAGTTTCGGTATGTGTGCATGGTGCAGGAAGTTCTAGAAGATGGAGATATTCAAGTTATAGGATTGAAATCCGTTGAATCAAAAAACATTTTCAAAGTCGTCGAAAATGATGTGTCTGCCGTTCCATTCAGCCATATTCTTGCCGTGTTACCTAAACCTAAAAATGAAAATGTTGGCCAAAGATTGGCTAGATATGTGTTTGAATCTACTATTGATGTAAAAGAATGTTAGCTAACACTTAACAGAATAAAAGGCTGTCAGATATTATCTTGTTAGCTTCTTTAATTGCAATGATCAAACTCACCCCATATTAAAAAAAATTAATTATACAAAAACTACTTAACAGATTTGAGTTGGGGTGACATTGATCACTTCCTATCCTCTAGTACTACGCTACCGTGCAATAAAATAGGGCTGATCAATCTCACCCCAAACCAGGTATAAGATTGATCACCCACTTTTTAATTTTTTTTACGCATTAGAAGCATTTAAAAATTTTCGGTGATAATATTTGCATTCCTTAAGCAATGACTAATAATTGTAATTAAAGACATTTGAACAATACAATGTACCTTTGAAGTATTTTGTTTGAAATGATCAATCTCGCCCCGTTTTACGGTACGGAATTTTGCTCGATCAGTCAAAATCGAAACCTACATAATAGAATTTTATTCATGGATGAAGCAACATTTACAAGGAATGGATTAATGAACAGGAAGAACAGCCACTCTTGGGATTTAGAGAATTCACACGAAATCAGTGTCAAATTATCAACATAGGTATTCAATGAATATCTGGTGTGGAATTATTGATAACATGCTCATTGGTCCATTCGTTTTTGAGAACCATTTAACCGCTGACAGATATTTGAATTTTCTAGATCACTTGGGAGGATTATTAGATTATGTCCCTCTGACGGTAAGACATAATATGTGGTACCAGCACGATGGTGCCCCTGCATACTTTGCATTATGTGTAAGACAATTTTTGAACAGAACCCCTGGCCCCCAAGATCTCTACACTTAACTTGTTTAGATTATTATTTGTGGAGTCATATGAAAGATACGGTGTACCAAACACCAACAGACTGTTGAAGATTGTAGAAGACGCATTTTTAAGGCAGAAAACTAATTCGGAGTAACAATGATATGTCACGTAGTGCAACCAGATCTCTCTTAAGAAGAGCCAGAATGTGTCTCAAGAGCAGTGGTGGCCATTTTGAACAATCTTTATAGTGAGTTGAAACTAAAATAAAAATAAATATTGGATTTTATGAAATTGTAATTACAGCAGACGCTCGATAACGTAAACACCCGATAATGGAAACATCGCGCCAATGTAAACACAAAATTCTTACTATAGGATCAAATAGCACGCCCGGTGACGTAAACAACCTGTACCGCTCGATAATGTAAACACTTCTTTTTTTTATTGTTTTCATTGATTTCATTTTAGTCGTTGTTATACTTAAGCCAGGCATATTGCATGCGTTTATGCATTACGATTATGGCATCCACATCCAATAAAAGAAACTGTATAAGATTGAGTGACAAAGTGAAAATCGTAGATGAGGTTGCACTAGGTGCGGGAGTGACACAATTAGCAAAAAAATATGGAGTATCGAAAGCAACAATATGTAAAATTAAGCGTTTAAAGACACAAATTTTACAAAGAATGTGCGATACATTTGGAGGCCCGGGAAAACGAAAAACTTAAAAAAATGCGAAAGCACTTAGAATGGAAAATGGCCTGTATAAATGGTTTTCAAAACAACGGGACAACCATGTCCCAATTAACGGCGTAATAATTAAAGAGAGGGCTAAACTGTTAAATGAAAAACTAAAGGAGACTGAAAATTTCGCAGCCAGTGATGGCTGCCTACAACGATTCAAAACAAGATATGCAATTCGACTGCTGTCTATATCTGGTGAAAAATTATTAGCACAACCACAAATAGTACAACCGTCAAAGAAAAATTAATCAAGAAAATCAAAGAGCTAGATTTAAATATGGAACAAATTTACAACGGCAATGAAAGCGACCTTTATTGGAAACTATTACCGGAGAAGATCTATGTTGCATCATTTGAAAAATCTGCTCCGGGTAGAAAGCCGGAAAAACAACGTATGTATATCCTTTCTACCACGTACTAATGCTAATGGTTCACACAAAATAAAGCCAATGATAATAGGAAAAGCAAAATTCCACGCTCATTTGAAAATTTTAATATCGGCTTTGATTATGACTGTTCAAAAATCGCTTGGATGACTAGCAGTATATTCCTGAAATGGTTCCACAAGCGCTTTGTCCCTCAGGTATGACAATCAATCTGTAATCACATCTATGTATAATTTAATGATATTCAATTTGTAGGTGAAAGATTTCCTAGGCAAACAGAAGCTTCCAATAAAAGCACTGTTACTGTTTGATAATGCACCAAGTCATCCTCCAGAGGAACAACTGAGGAGCAAGAATGTGTCAATTTTTGTCATGTACATTCCGCCCAATGTAAATCCATTAATTCAAGCAATGAACCAGAACGTGGTAAGACTCGCCAAACTATACTACCGAAAATGTCTACTTTCGTCGGTCTTATCAAAGAACCTTGAAAACATACCAGAGTCTTTGAAACAGGTAACATTACGAGAAGCAGTTTTAAATTTGCACATATCCTGGAATGCACTTAATCAGCAAACAAGTCAAAAATATTGGAACAATTTCTTTTGCACCAGTGATGCAGATGAAGACGATGTTCCCTTAAGCGTAATTAGGGAACAATTGCGATCCGATGCTGATGTTCTTGTCAGTGAGTCGTCGAAAGTTATTGAATTATTTAAAAAAAGTAAATCCTAACGTTCTTTGTACACCAGTTGATATTAATTTATGGAATGAAGATAAGCAGATGAATGATGTAAATGAGGAGGAAGATGATGGCAGTGATGATGAAAACTGCAGTGACTCATGAGCAAGCTGTAAAAGTTTCTAATCAAGCTTTGGATTGGGCTGAAAGAAAAGAAGTATCAAACACGGATATTTTAGTTCTCTGTAAATTATGTGCGAAGGCATTGCTAAGCGCAAATTTACAGACTAAAATAGCGGCTTATTTTTCTTCTCATTAACCCTTTGAGTCCTGAAATTCGAAAAACGAGGGTTAATAAAATTGTATGTTTTGTAACCTTTACACAGTAACCATTTAATCGTTTAGGTGCTAGGAAGAAACCGCTGATTAGTTAAAAATTCCTCCTTTCCTTGAATTTATTTAGTCTCCAGCTTCAACAAATCAGTATTTAATCTCTTGCACGTTCAGATCGAGCCTTAGTTACATTTTTATTTAGATTTTCAAGAATTAACAAATTTGCTTTAAAGAAATTTTGAAACAATTTTTGGCTAGGTCGGTCATTGTTAAATGTATTTGGTCTCTTAACCTGTTCATTAAAATTTGGACGGAATCAAAAAACTCCATCCGAAATTGATATTAACTAATTTAGAAGATGTTGAAGTCAGTACGGAAGAGGGACCAACAACTTGTAAGTGATTTTCCTTCTACTTTGCAGAAAAGAGTAATGTGTAATATTTTAAACTGCTTACTGACCGATGCAATTGATTTTCCACTACTTCAAAGTTTCCAACCATTTTACCTAAAATTGTATAGTCAGGCATACATAAACAATTATTGCTATTATTTTGAGGTTTACCAGTAATTGATGTGTAAAACACATCATACATATGTTTAATTCAAAAAGTAGTTGTGAGTACACCACAAATATAAATACATTTTTTCACTACTACCTAGGTAGTAATATGGCATAGTATTTTGGCACATAATAGAATGCTGTGAAATTCTATTTCTCTACCTTGGCGCAGTGACAAGTAAATAGTTTTTCATTATTAACCACTGGTTAATGATGAACAAATTTATATTTTCTGATAATCCTGTAACAGTTTTAAAGAGAACGTTTTTATAGGACGATTAAGTATAATGGAGAAATTCTATTTAATTTAATAGTATTTAATTTTAAAAACTTTGATATACTGCGAGTCCAAAAAGTAATTACATATGGGTTGGCCATGGAAAATAAAAGTAATGTCAATAGCAAGCTTTAAAATTCATTAACTGTCATCACTGTTGTTGTTGTGATAAGTTTATATTGAAAATTCAATTAAGTTACAATTATAATGGTTTTTACAATAGAACACAAAACATTTATGATTGAATCATATTTTTAAAATGGTGTTCGAGAGAACGGCGAATGGATTTACAGTGTGGTGCCATGTTTAGAGGAATTTCGGCAACAATTTCCAGATATTGCTGTCCTTGAAGGAGATTTTTACAGCGCACTTAGAAGATGTGTTGATGTATTCCGAGATACAGAGAGCATTACTCATAGAGATGGGAGGTCAAGAGTTCGTACTCAAAATACAGTTGATGCTGTTCGTCAACGTTTGAACGAGCAACCCACTACATCACTACGTACACTTTCGCAAGAGACTGGTTCATCATTAGGAACTTGCCATACTATTGTCAAAAAAGATTTAATGCCGTTCCCATACAATATTCTTCCTTTACATGAATTGCCGCCAGCAGATCACCATAGAAAAATTTTGTATTGTCAGTGGTTCCAACAAAATTTAATGAACAACGAGGAATTGCTAAATTTAACGTTTTTTTTCAGACGAGGCCTGGTTCACCCTTTCGGGGTATATAAACTCACAAAATATGAGGTTATGGAGTTCTGCAAATCCACATACTTTTCGCGAATGTCCCCTTCGCCCGTTACAGGTTGGTGTTTGGATTGCTGTGTCTCGAAGACGTATTATCGGACCCATATTTTTCCACGAAACTGTTACTGCTCAGAGATACCGGAATATTGTACGTGAATTTATTAATCAGCTTCATGAGGATGAGCTCCAGCAAGGCTACTTCCAATAAGATGGCGCGGCGGCCCACACCGCTCAAGAGACCCTCAATTACCTTCGCGAATTTTTTGACCATCGAATAATTATATAATAATTTATGTTCAAATCCAGAATTTCCACCTAGATCACCAGGCTTGACTATTTTACATTACTTTATATTCCCTTATCTGAAAAATAATGTATACAAGACCCCTATTAACAATATCTAGAACCTGCAAAACAGAATTACGGAACAGTGTGCCAATATAACACCTCAAATTTTTGGAAATGCTTTTAATAGTATGAAAAGACGAGTAAATTTGTGTCTGCAGGAAAACGGTGGTCATTTTGAACAGCTTCGTTAGTTTTTTATGTTTATTTTTCTGTACCTGTGAAATAAAAAAATTATAATTTCCAAATTTAATGATTACCTACTTGTTATGATTTGTTAATAGTGTCGTAATTTAGTTGTTACTGTTATTGTCTAAATTGAAATAATAGAACTCTTTTCTTCAAAAATTGATTTATTTACATTTACCATGGAACTTAACCCAACATAACACTGCCGGTTAGGCACTGGCGCTAGCGTTAGATGGCACTAGAAAGGCCGTGTCTAAACATCAATTGGTATATAAAGCTTGCATTAGACATTATTTTATTATTCCATGGCCAATCGTTATGTAATTACTTTTTGAACTATTTCATAGTAACAGTGACGATTATACAACAAAATTATTGACTACGTTCGATCATTGATTGATTTGAAAGAGTGAGATCCAGGACGCGGTTTTCCAAGTATCTCTAAGCACTGCAGCCATCATTGGCTTATTGTACACCCTATAATCTATTCACGATTGATTTGCCATCCAACAGGCTGTGGAAATCTGGGGGAATGTGTGGTATCATTGAAATTTGTCAATTAATTAAGTTGGGTTATGCTAGTTTTTCTTGATGGAGGTTATAATTTTTGAAAGCAGGCAATGTTGCCAGTGGAGCTTGTTTGTTCATTTAACGTCCGCCTATTGCTCCTCAATATTGGTTTATAATACGAAGATATAATAATGATTTCATTATAAATAAAATAATAACTATAATTTAAATGTTGTCGTAACACATACCAAATACATATTGCTGTTATTTTTTCACGAGAATTCTGAACTCAAATCGTATGTATACAGAGCATATTCTACGCCATTCTTTGTTGTCCTACATTTAGGTCTTGCAGCAAATTAAGAAGAACTAACATCTATGCCGCTCATGTACCCATTGACGACTCGCGGATCCATTTTGGTAGATCCACGTTTCGCGTAGGTATATGAATGTCACATTTTGATATTGGAGAAATTGTCTCAAAAATTTAATTTTGGATGCAACGACGTGTTTTTGTTCACATAAAATTTTGCGTCCATTCTCCATTTTGTGTTTATAACCCATTGATTTAATAACTTTGAATAAAGTAGTCCTGCCCCCCTTGTATTCATAATTTTCGCGAGTCAGCCAAGAGTTTGTCGAGAGTAAAATGTTCATTCTTCTGATGATACTGCCAAATTTGTCGTTGCAAATCTTTTCTGAACGTGTAATTTAAGAAAACGTCCGTCTTAGCGCCTATACTACAAATGGAAGATTTCAAAACGTCCTGTCCTTGTGATAAAATGTCCCTTATAGAACGCTCAGACACCTAAAATTATAAGTAATTTTGCAATTGCATATTTAAGAAATAATACATGCTTACCCCAAATATATCAATTAATCGATTTATAATCGTAAATCGTATGAAATCTGGCCTATCTCTTTTATAATGGCTGAAAGCTTTCACAATTTGCAGTTTAGTAACTGACTTTCACCATTCTGACAATTACGAAGGTATAATATATTATCTGTTTTGTTAATTCTAAACTTACTAGATTATTTTAGAAAAGTAGGGGACTCTAGAGCTGGCAACAGGGCAATTTCATTTTGACATTGCTAGAAATCAATCAAATAATATTTAAGAAAGGCAACTTAAGAAAAAAAAAAACACAGCCTACTGGATGGCAAATCAATCGTGAATAGTGTATAGTGGTTCCATATGCATACCACCTACTTTATTTATAATAAAACAGTGGACATTTATTAGAAAACTAGGCAAATACAAATTAATTATCAAATGCCAAATAATTTTATTATGTACCTGCCATTTTTATCGCCTAATATCAGCAGAAACTCGAAATAAACACTAAACAGCTACCATGTGCGCTACTGCCACAAAACACGCTCGAAGATATCAACATAGGACAGGGTAGCTCTATAATAAGTGCAAAGTTAAATTTTTTTATACAAGAGGGAGTCACCAGTAACAACTAGCGCTAGTGGTTTGGATGGAGAACCACCAGGACTATAGATACAAATTTATTAAAAGGTGGTTTTCAGGTGTAACCACCAGTACTCAAAGGGTTAAGTATCAAACACGGATATTTTAGTTCTCTGTAAACTACGTGCAAAGGCATTGCTAAGCTCAAATTTACAGACTAACGGCTTATTTTTCTTCTCATTAAAAATATGTATTACTTACCACTGTCAGAATAAGTTGTTTTTTTATTGTAATTAAACGTTTCTTCTAATAATTTCCTTATTAATAAAATCACGTTCGCTAATGTAAACATTTCGATAATGTGAACACACGCGAGTCTGAATTAGTTCACGTTATCGAGCATCTGCTTATTTGATGAATTTCGTATTATTTTCCTATTACACACATCTTATTAAAATAATCATTTATTTAGGTTTCCACAATTTATTAACCGCATTGTTTCAAACAGTACATATTTAAAAGAATAAATTTGCAATCACATTTCATTAAACTTTTGTATCAAACATAATTTCTACTCTACACAAAATATAGTGCTCTTTAATTTATTTACCCTGCTAAATTAATTTTGCATCAAAATTAACGGTATCGCAAATGAAAATGCTAATGTGTAATTAACATTCTAACATGAAAATAGCTGCTGCTAATAAAACAAAAATTCGGGTCTTAATTAATTTATTACGTGTTCATTTAACACAACCATACTGTATGAAAGTATTTAATAACACACTAGGAAAGTTCGCAACTATAAATATACAACATGTATTAACATTAAATGTGGATGTACAATGAATCGTCAACACTGCGATTAGAAATGTTCCAGTATAAAAAAATGGATAGATAGTCTTTACTATTTTTGTACAAAATAAAGTCCTCTGACCATGCCCAAACATTCACTACCTTTATATCTATAGCACTCAAAAAAATAATGCTCCAAATGATAGATACGACGATAATAAACATTTGTTACAACAAAATCACATTGGTCGAAAAGGACCTTCTCCTTATGTTATTTCGAAAACAAACTATAAATATCTAAAAACAAATTTAAAACAGCAAGGCGCTCATTCCACCCATCTCACTTTGCTCCTTCACAAATATTTCGAAGTACTGGTAGATGATGGTCACAGCCAAGAGGATACCCGTACCGGAACCGATAGCCCCAAGGAAATCGGCCAGCACCGACAAAGCCCCGATACAAAGTCCACCAAACGCAGCTGCAGTTGGAATGTACCGGTTCAACTCATGGATCATGGAGTTATCTCTGTGTCCACGCATAACCATCTGTTGCTCTTTGAGCTGTTTGGCTACATCCTTGGCAGAGCTGCCAGACACTTCAATCCATGTCTTTGAGAAGAATGCACACGAACCCAACATGAACAGGATGTACATAAACGCATGTACGGGGTCCTCTAAGATGTGCCCGACACTCTCAGGAGGACTGAGGTAGTAACACAACCCTCCTATAGGGTAGGATCGGGCAGGGCCGCCTCCACCAACATCAGCCCAAACACCCAACAAATTAACTAAGAAATTACCCTGAAATTTGACAGCCAACATCTGTGAAATGACGTATAAATTGGAAACAAGCGCAGATTGCAAAATGATGGGAATATTTGAAGTGTAGAACAATTTGATGGGATAACTGGAGTACTGTCCACGATATCTAGCGCTCTTGATGGGCAAATCAACCCTGAAACCTTGGAAGTATATTACTATAGCAAACACCAGGATGGTAGCAAGAAGGTTCATCAAGTTGGGCAAGTTCTGGCGATAGAAGGCTTCTCTAAGGGCACGGACTTTGTCTTGGCGGGTGGTCAGGAGATGGAACAGGGCGATTACAGCACCCTCAAACTCGGTTCCTCTTCCAGTATTGACGGTTGCCGGTGAGAACGCCTTCCAGATGATTGTCTCACAGATGTTTGTTGCAATGAAAAGGGAAATACCAGAACCAAGACCATAACCCTTTTGTAACAATTCATCAAGGAGAAGCACAATCAGGCCGGCCACGAACAATTGGATGATGATGAGAAGGCAAACTCCAGCTCCAATTTCAGCAGGGTCACCGTACATGCCAGTCATGACATATACAATGGCTTGACCGACTGTTATTACCATACCAAACACTATAAAAAGAAAAAAAAACGTCAATTTATTTGAAATTTTCAATATGTATCGCAAATTGAGTATTCTACCACTAAGACCTCCAAAATGGTAAGAAATATGTCTGTTAAATGAATTAGCGATGCTTATGTTTTCCCAAAAAAAGTCTAATATAATTGTAAAAGTGATTTTGGTGGATATTTTCCAAAGGTAAATAATTTTTTTTATGTCTAATATAATTTCAATTGAAAAAGAGTGTAATAGGAAGCTGTAGGATGTAAAAATTGGGCGTTTTTATAAATTTATCAGTTTCGTAAGTTTTGAAATGAAACATCAAGTCACATTTTTTTAAATAAACTTATAAGAAAACTTAATTTTTTTCTCTATGATTAATGTTTGGGTTGACACTGTTATTTACACAAACTGTAAATATTTACCAAAAGCCTTTAATTAAGTAAGCCTTGACTACACCACCTGTAAAAACAAATGAATGGCAGTCCACTTGCAATAAGACAAAACAAAAGGCAGTTTACACTAAAACAAACAATTCTCTTGTTTTTTTACAGAAATGCACTGTATTTTTTGCCATTTCAATGATGTAGAATATCTAATGTTTAAATACGAAAATTACATTGAATTTAATAATATTTCGATTTACCTCCCAGTTACACAATAGAAATGCACAAAATTTGTTGCGACCCACAGAACTGTCTGAATTAATTAGTACATCAGCTCTGTCATTAACAAATGCTATCCCTGTACAATAAATTATAAATTATGTTCTATAATTTAGATAAGCTTTGGTGCTACATGGGCAGTATGATATATTTTGCATATACAAAAATGGTTGCCATGTCATGCGAGGTTAACTAGCTCAATATCCATAAATTAGATGTTAAAGTTATTCAAAATTTCTAAAGTACTGTATAGTATTGTTAACGGGAAACAATCTACAAAAAAGATTCTAGAAATGAAGCTCTGGAAAAAGATTCTAAAGAAAATACTTCAATAAAACAAAAATAGAGTCAACTCCAACAGTTTTTCGGATATAGCAAATATACTTATTGGAATGGAAAATCAAACATGAATATACCAATACAATATAATCAGACATACAGGGTGTCCTTTAAATGCCTTAAAAGCTTCAGGTAGAATTTTTCCTTTATGAATGCTTAATACAAATCTTCAAAAAAAAAGTAGGTATTTGGAGCTTAGTTTTCTTGTACGAGAGTGTTAAAGTTCATATCTTTAAAACAGAATTTCATGGAAACAATAACGAAAACTTTAATGTTGCACGTATCTGCCGATAAGTGACTGACTGCCACTTGATTATGTAAAGATTAATATTGAGTTGACGCTCTAGTTGCTCTTCTGGAAGTACTGTTAAAAATGATAAATTTCGTAAATACTACATTTGACAACAGTGCAAGGCCATGGTATTGTGATGAAAAGTAGAACATTTGTTTTTCGACATTTGTCAAAATCTTTGATTTACTTATCGGAACGTTTGCATTGTCATTTTCCTTCAGTTCCTGGTTCGTTGTGAGTTTATTTGCGTTTTTCTGTATTGATTCACTTTGTTGCTTTCATTCATTTTGTTGCTTTGGTTCCTGTTTTGTTATTGGGTTATTTGCATTTATTTTCTATGGAGTACGACACAAACGAGTACGTTGACATGATTTGGGTTCTTGGGGAGTGCCACGGAAACTGCAATCAAGCTGCTAGGATTTACGCCGAGCGTTTTCCGAATAGGAGACATCCCAGCCATGTGGTAATTCGGGCTACAAATCAAAGGCTTAGAGAAACAGGAAATATCCGTCCTGCTCCCAATGCTGATAGAGGCCGACCAAGATATGTTAGAAACGGAAATTTGGAAGAGGAGGTACTGGAACTTGTAACAGATGATCCGGGTA
>JABXWE010103592.1:0-18075 GCA_014611495.1 Limonius californicus | reverse complement strand
TTTTGTTATTTGGTTATTTGCATTTATTTCCTATGGAGTACGACACAAACGAGTACGTTGACATGATTTGGGTTCTTGGGGAGTGCCACGGAAACTGCAATCAAGCTGCTAGGATTTACGCCGAGCGTTTTCCGAATAGGAGACATCCCAGCCATGTGGTAATTCGGGCTACAAATCAAAGGCTTAGAGAAACAGGAAATATCCGTCCTGCTCCCAATGCTGATAGAGGCCGACCAAGATATGTTAGAAACGGAAATTTGGAAGAGGAGGTACTGGAACTTGTAACAGATGATCCGGGTACTAGCGTGCGTGCTCTTTCTAGAGTTGTTGGTGCCTCCAAGACCACCGTATATAACATCTTGAAGGAAGATCTACTTTATCCGTTCCATAAAGTAAGAGTGCAGCATTTATTAGAGGAAGATTACGAGAAACGTGTTAGCTTTTGCGATTGGTTATTAGAAAAACATAGAGGAAATGCAAGATTTGTAAACAACATTCTGTGGACAGACGAAGCGACATTTACGAGAAATGGCATCTTTAACTCTCACAACCAACATATCTGGGCACATGAAAATCCGCATGCTCTGCACCACGGAAATTATCAAGTTCGGTTTTCAGTGAATGTTTGGGCAGGAATCGTAGATAATAAACTCCTTGGGCCTTTTGTACTACCTAACCGATTAAATGCTGAGAACTACTTAAATTTCTTAAATAACGACCTTCCACCTTTATTAGAAGATGTTCCTTTGCAAGTTCGTCGGGATATGTGGATGCAACAAGACGGAGCTCCAAGTCACTACGCTGCTAGAGTTAGGCAATGGTTTCACAAAAATTATCCACGAAAATGGATAGGTCGCGGAAGTAGGGTAGCCTGGCCTCCACGAAGTCCCGATTTGACGCCACTTGATTTCTTTTTGTGGGGTCATTTGAAAAACTTGGTATATTTGACGCCTGTTGAAAATTACGAAGATTTGGTACAGCGTATAGGTGAGGCGGCGACAACCATAAACGAAGACATGCTGCGGCGTGTCCAATTATCCATTATTACAAGGGCAATGAAATGCCACGAAGTTGGAGGCAGAAATTTTGAACAATTTGTAAATTAATAAAATACAAAAAGGGTTGTGAATAATGATTTTGGTTTTATTATTTAAAATCCAGCAGAATAGTTTGCATTGGCAGAATGATTCAAACAATTTAAAAAATATCAGATAAGAGTAATAATGAACAGTCTAATTTTTAAATCAACATCACTGTCATCCAGTTTATTAATTACCTCTTTTTGCCAGACGCGGTTAAAAATGGTAACTGAATATTATGTAATTTAATTATTTAAATGATAAAAACGTAATTTTTGGACATCTCGATTTTGCTTCATGTAATGTCGGCCTACTAATTAAATTCTCCATAAATGCAAAGACATCGCCAACGTTGCCAAATATAATATTCTTTAAGTGTCTCGTGTGAGGAAACTAAGCACTATAGGAAGTTCGTGTTAGTGTTTCTGAGGACTGTATTTCTTACAGAAGAGTGCTACCTGAAGCTTTTAAGGTATTTAAAGGACACCCTGTATATGGACACTATTATATTTCTTTCCTAATCAGTCGGTATCTATTCTGTTTCCCATGGTTGTTGGAAAATATCTTTCAGGCATTTGACTATTCTTTCTCCTCCTTTCTTGAGTAGCTCTGGGGCAATATTGTCTTCTCCTGACGCTTTTCCATTTCGTGTATTTCTTAAGGGTATCTGAATCTCTTCCTCTGTTATGCTGTTTTTTCTTCTTCATTTCCGTTTTCTGTTTCTTCTTCTACTGGGGTTTCTTTTTCTACTGGGGTTTCTTCGTCAACTGGCGTTTCTTCTTCTACTGAAGTTGCTACTTCTTGTTCTTCATTTGCTCTTTGGGTTTTAAATTTATTTTGGTATTGGTCTCGCCAAGCTTTTAGGACTCCACTTGCCGTTGTTTTTAATTCCCCTCTTTGGTTCATGATGTTTCTTATCGGTTTTGTTAGGTTCCCTTTTAGTTTTTTGATGACATTCTGCTCTATGTAGCTTTCTTCAATCTTTCTTCAAAGAAAAATATGGTTTCTTTAAATGTCTTCCATCTTTCATTTAGGTTCCATGGCGTTCCTAATTGTTGTGGTTCGATTTCTCTTGTGTTAAGTGTATTATTAATCTTCCGTTCGTATTCTTCTCTTATCTTTGGATTTTCTAATGCCCATGATGTAATACTTGTATATTTCTTTCCAATTTCCCTTTAGGGTATCGTAAATTTAGTGTTTGCCATCATAAGCCTGTGGTTAATACTTAATTCCGCACCTCTGATGGTTATATAATCAATCATGCTTTTGTGTCCTAAGGCTTCTGCCTCGTACGTTATCTTATGTATCCTCTTATGTTTGTACATTGTGTTTCCTATTAGGAGCTCATTGGTGATACAGAAAACTATCATTCTCTCTCCATTATTATTTATTTCCCCCTCTAGTCCATATTCTCCCCATAGTTCCATACCCTATTTCGTTGTTGTTACCTATATGCGCGTGCCAGTCTCCGGTGGTTACGATGTGATGATTCCTATGTTGCATTTCATCTAATGTTCGCTGTAGATTTTCGTGGAATTGTTCTTTATCTGTTACATTGGCATTTTCTATTGGGCATAGATTTATATTACGCCTACTTTTTCTTGCAGTTCTAAGTTGACTGTGATAATTCTTGAGTTAATGATTTCCCATTTTGTTACATTTATTTCCATTTCGTTGTTGAGGATAATACCTACTCCTTCTGTTACTCTGTTTCCTATTTGGGTTCCGGCGAATCTAAGGGTACACCCCTTGTCCAGCGTTTTTATACCGCTTCCTCTCTTTTTAATTTCTGCTATCCCTTGTGTCTATATTTTATATTTCTTCATTTTTTCTACTATCTCTACTTCCTTCCCCGCTAACAAGGTAACATTCCATGTTCCAAATCGTATTCCATTTCTCGCTCGTCGTCGTTGTTCATTCCGTCCTTGTCCGAGGCTCGTATTGTTTCTCTGAATCGTTTTACCTCGAGTGGGTGATTGGCCCAACGTCGAGGGCTCTGTTACCTCGGGACAACCATATCCTGGTAGGGGCCTTTACAAACCTGGATTTTTAAGAAGTGTTACTCCTCTATAACTCTCCATTTATCCTGGCTTGTGACCGACAGAGCTTGAATCCAATTCTTGGATTCATGTTGGCTGTTTTACCAAAAGCGAGAAGTGATGTTGACAAACCACGGAAAAGATAGCATAAATGTAATTATGACCACGGAATAAGCAACAAAATAACCTCCTCCATAAAGTGAAGAAGAAGAAGATTTTAAATGTAAATAATATAAGCTATAATTTTTAGTTTCCTTAATCTTCTTAATTGGTGTTTTAAGGGTCGTTTTCTATTCAAGTTACTACGAATGGAAATGTATTTAACAGATTGACTGCCACCATAGGTCGTAAAAACTTGAGTCCCCCCCCCCCCGGCAACATTTTTTTCGTTGATTTTGCTTCCTGATGACATTATAAATAAAAAATATTATCTGAGGATATTTCTTATTTTTCTGGAAATATGGCGGTTTTGTGCTTGTGTGCTTGAGTGATCACATGTGTGTACTGGATGCTTCTTCTACTTAGGTAATGCTGTTGAACATAATACCGAAATAAAATGTATCTATTTGTGTTCATATGTTACCATTGTAACGAAGTTTCCGGGGAGCACCTGTTTCAGCATTTAGTAATTAAATGTTAGGTCGCTTTAGTTCCTGAAGGAGGCGTCCGTAGCAGTATTAGTGGAGTTCCAAATTGTTTTCCCTCATCGCGTTCGATCACACTCCGGAGCAGACGCTTAGAGAAAGGGAACCCAGATATGTCCAGGATCGCAGCACAAATTCAGTAACTTGTAGTCAAGCTCCATCCGAGAAGGAAGGCCGAAAAAAACTTCGAATCAAGCTCCATCTGAGAAGGAAGGGCAAAAAAAACTCGGAGTCAAGCTCCATCCAAGAAGGAAGTCCGAAGAAAAACTCGGGGTCAAGCTCCATCCAAGAAGGAAGGCCGAAAAAAACTTGGAGTTGACCTCCATCCGAGAGGGAAGCCGCCGAAATTTGAATTACCAGTCCACCAGAGAAGGAAGCAAGTGGAAGTTAAGCCGCCGAAATATTCTCAGTCCGTGAGAATATTCGAGTCCGTTGCAGTACCAGTTGCAGACATTATTCCTTTTATTTATAACCTTAGAATCAAATATATTTTTCCTTTATTGAACCTGCTAAATATAATAAAACCTGTTATAACGATTACAGTCGCTCCGTATGTTATTACGAACTGGCTTTGAGCTAAAACTAGGCACCCGTACCCATGTGAACGGACTGTTACATGACGCCCGAGCAGGGACCGAAATCCAAATAACTCCAGGACCTGAAAATCAGAAAATCGCACAGAACCAGACCAGAAAACCATATACACCAGACCCACCGTTATCTTCACCAATTGTTGACTCAACCAGTGTTGCAGCTCACCTGTGAGACGGCAGATTGAGCCCGCAATCACCCCAGTCGACCGGTGGAGAAAGCGACGTAGCCAGCTCCGACGTCCGCGTTAGCTTCGTCTACAGGATCAACACGGACGAACTAGCCCAAGAACTATGTAAATACCACCTGGAAACTGGTGGAAAGCAGAAGACATGCGACGAAGGTTAGATTAGTTCCTAAAAACCGACAAAGGCCAGCTGCAAGACCCAGCTGAACGTCAAGAGACGGTGCTATCAGCAAGGAAACAATTAACCCACCTGGAGATCACGAGATGAAAGTTCCACCTGCCCACCAGGCCTCAAAGATGGCCCACACACGCGGACCTGACCCACCTGAAGGCAAGAGTTATCACCAGATGATTGATCCTCCACAGTTTTTTCCATCAAGGACCCAGATATGCGCCAGCGTCCGCAGATGAGGAATTAAATTTGATGGAACCAGCGATCCAGTATCTTTCCTAGACCGGGCCGAAGAATTATGCAAGTGCTACAACTTCGATGAACGAGACCTGCTGCAAGCCCTTCCCGAATTGTTCAAGGACAAAGTACTGCTGTGGAACCGGAACAATCAAGACTAAAACCAGGCACCCGTCCCCAGGTGGACGGACCGTTACACCATTTACTTTATATTAAAGTTCTGCTATTTCTTTCCATTAAAAAATTCAATCTTGATAAAAATGAGTGTATCAGATTTCTTCATGTTACACATCAAGACAAAAGGAAATTTCAGTGGGCAGAATCATATTCTAACTTACTGGGCCCACCTAAATGAGATACCGCTGTCAGATATAACGGTCTTGGCACCGTCATGGAACCACAGTTATGCAAAAGCAGCAATGAGGCCCGAACAGTGTACCACTTGCAGAAATGGCCTCTAATAGACTGCCACGTGGCAGTCAACATGTTAAGTTGAATTTTTAAAATAAACAGTATTTGTCAGCGACACTTGTAAATTCGGATTCAAAATATTTGTATATGATGTAATATTTGTGGATAACACGTTGATTGGCTTGGGTTCATCTGTCCAGCACGGCGGCGCTTAACAATCTTGTACTGCAACCCACTATACACGATTCTCCAATCCGGTTGGTAACTGTAAGGCTTTAATGTCTAAAACCTGCTCTGAAATTTCTGTTGTTTGGTTCCGACATTAACCTTTAGGCCTCACGTGGTGATACCTTAGTGACCAGGAGAAGCACGTGTCTATTTTTAATTATTCGTCCATTGATAATGCCACAATTTAACGAATTACTATCAAATGCCTGAAATTTCTGATCTGCACAGTTTCTTCATTTGTATATGTTGTTAATTAAAGAATATTGTTTATAACGAAATAAATACATGAAACTAATGCTATAAAGAAGAATGTAATTTATTCTGATTTTATAGATAGGTCCTCTTTGCACCAATACAAATACTGGTCAAAGTAGTCAGTCACAAACTCAACCACATTTTTTTCATTTCTGCAGCGTGCTTCTGCTTCCGTAATGGCGCATTCTTTTGCTTTTTCCAAGTCGCTAAAACAAAAACAATTCTTAAAGCAATATCACACAAATAATTATGATTGTACCTGCACAAGTCAGTCTTTTTTAGCACGTAATCCGACCTACGCAATTTTTTAATAAGGTCTACTTTTGGAAAGCAAGTTTCCACCAACTTATTCTGCAAGTCCTTAACTGGTGGGTTGCATTTTGCAGAATTAAGAGCCGATTTTCTTACTAAATAGATGCCAGCTTCAATTGGTGTTTAAAAATAAAACGGATTAATACATACTGTGCATGCTTACAACACCTTCCTTGCATTCTTGTTCGAAACTGGTGTTGTGGACGTTTAGTACAAATTCTAACAAAAACTTCTCTTCTGAGTCCAAGCAAGGTTCAGTTTTCTCTAATAAACTTTTTAAACATTTGTAACTACCCTCTCGGGTTTTTGTGCAAATAATGCTGTCTGTGATTTCATTTCTATGCAGACTGTGCATGTTTTCGGACATACAGGAATGGAAGTTGAATATAGCTTCCTGTAAAAAAAATAATAAATAAATATTTAGTTTGCACATTCAAAATTATTTACTTAATACTTAAATTGAATGAATCATTAAGATCTTTGGTCGTCGGTTCATAAAAATAATAAAAGTTTCGAGCTTCCGTAGTTTATCTGTATTGAAGTCATCTCTCTTAGTTGTTGATAATTTACAGAAAACGAATTTTAATTATAGAATAGAGAAAATATGCTACTATTTGAATTAGCTTCTATTGTAATGTAATTAAGGTGACATGTCGTCGCTATACTGGCTTTAAAGATATTTCGAAATATTAAGAAAAATATTTTGTTGATATTAAACAATATCGTATTCAAATGTGCTTAGAAATGATTAACCAGAAATCATTATGTTTTAAGCTTCTAAATTATATTTTCTGCTGGCTTTATTGTTAAAATTGCCTCATTACAAAAAGATTCGTATTGAAATATTGTATTTGGAAATGCAAGCTATCACTTGGTAATAATTACCACCAGAAGCTCAAAATGGCGGTAAGGAGCACTAAAAGCTCCAGGGTTGGATGATGCCATTATAGCAGAATTGCCATAGCCCCTCTCCAGTCAAAGTCGGCAACCTACTAGAAGTGCAACCCTTTCGCAGAACACGTCGGAGCTAGACCAGAGAAGGCGATAAAAAATCCTTCCTGGTTAGGCTAGCAACCTGCCGCGGATGAACAGATTGCTCATAGCACCTCTACCCGGCCTCGGAACGGAAACTGGACGGATTTAAAAACGACGAATTATGCGAGTCAAAAGAAAAGAGAATGGAAAAAGCAAACAGACAAAACTATTAGAATTGCAACATGGAACATTAGGTCACGGAATGGAAGAGGAAATCATAATTGAACTGGAAGACAAAAACATCGACATTTGCATAATATCAGAAACAAAAAAGAAAGGTAAAGGAACATCGACCTACAAAACCTATATTATAATGTACAGCGGAGTCGAGAAACACAAAAGAGCTAAAGAAGGAGTAGGAATACTGATCCACAAGCGGTTCAAAGAAAACATAGAGGAACTCAACTACGCATCTGAAAAAATAATGATAACCAAGATCAATACTGGCAAAACAAAATTGAACACAGTAGCAATCTATGCAACAGATTCTGAAAAACCGCCTGCTGAACGAGAACAGTTTTATAACGGCCTCCAAGTAATAACAAACAAAACCTCCAAATCAGAAGATTTACTAATAATGGGAGATTTTAATGCCAGAATTGGAACTGCCATGATACCTGGCATCAAGCAACATTTTCATGAAAATGTAATTAACGAAAATTGAGAGATGATCACTGAATTTTGTGCAAACACTCAACTGAGAATAAATAACACATTTTACGACCACAAATAACAACAAACGATTACTTGGCAGGATACAAGAGGGCGGCAATCTACAATCGATTACATAATAACAAACAGGAAAATAGATCCATAACCAATCCTAGATATCATAAGCCTGAATTCAGCAGATATAGGAAGCGACCACCGCCTGGTTATGGGAAAGATTGTGCTACATAAAAAGGAAAAGAAAACGTTGGAGTACCAAACCAAAATAAATATAGAATTGCTCCAGGAAGAGTACATAAAAACACTACACCAAAATAGATTAAAAGAACAACTGAATAACAATTCTGTACAGGAAGAAGATGGTTTAAATATTAGCGGGATAAAAGAAGAATATAATAAAAGCTGTCCAAGAAACACTGGGGGAAAGAAGAACTAAGACAAATAGCCAAGACTCTGATAATAAAAAACCATGGTTCTGTGAAAAGGTGAAAGAACTGGCCAAACAAAAACGAATAGCCCATCTGAGATATAAATCGCAACCAACGCCAGAAAGCTATCAGGAATACAAAGAAATAAGGAACAACGTGAACTCCGAAATACGAAACATAAAAGCCAACTACTGGGAGCAATTCTCTCTAAGGATGGAGCATGACTTTTACGGCCTACAAAAACAGATGTGGAAAACTATAAGATCACTGAGAACAGAAACTAATGAAATCGTAGAAACTAGGGCAATTACAAAAGAACAATGGGTAGACTATTTCACAAATTTATTAAAATAAGACAACGGACAAGTTGAAGATAATATCCCAGTAATAATTAATGACACCGCAGTGCAAATAGCCGAACTAGAGGTAGCGGACACTGTCAAGAAATTGAAAAACAGAAAATCGTGTGGACGAGATGGCATAGCTAATGAACTGATAAAATACGGAGGACTTGCATTAATAACTCAAATTACTATCTTGATGCAGAAAATATTAGACAACTGGAAAATTCTCGATGAGTGGAGAATCAGTATAATGACCGGGTTATTAAAAAAAAAGGCGACAAAGATCTTGCAGAAAATTATAGGGGAATCAATCTATTAAATACCATGTAAAAACTAAATTCGAGAATAACAACATTAAAAATTAATCATGAAATAACATTAGCTGCAGAACAACAAGGCTTCAGAAGTGGAAGATCATGTGCAGACGCCGTCTTCGTAATTAGGCAGATTGTAGAAAAATCACTAGAATTTAATCAACCGGTTCACATGTGCTTTATCGACCTTCAAAAAGCTTTTGATAGAATACAGCTGAATCATGTAACAGACCTTTTAGTAGAAAGACAAATACCTATTGCTCTGATAGAAACTATAAAGGATATGTATACAAACAATACGGTCAGGCTCCGGGTGGATAGAGAATTGACGGATGCCATCGCAGTTAATAAAGAAGTAAGACAAGGAGACTCCCTCAACCCACTCCTGCTTAATTTGATAATGGACAAAATAATAGAAGATGTAAAAAATCTCAGAGGGTACAAAATGGGAACAAAAATGTGAATGTATTTTGTTATGCAGATGACGCAGTTCTAATTGCCCAAAATGAATACGACCTCCAAAGGTTATTAATGAAGTCGCAGATAGCCTGCGTAAATATAACATGAAGATCTCCCAGTGAGAAAACACAGACAATGTTTATAGCCAAAGAGTCGATAAGATGCAAGCTAGTAATAGACAACAAAAGCATAGAACAACATATAAAATATCTCGGAGCGCAGATAACCAGCTACGGAAACACACAAGCAGAAATGAGAGAACAAGTAATTAAAGCAAACAAAATAGCAGGATGCCTGATCCACACAGTATGGAAAAATAAGCAGATACATGAACAGAAACGAAAGCAAGAGTATACAAAGCAGTAGTAAGGCCCATTATAACATGCTCCCCCCGAAACTAGACCAGAAACAGCTAAAACGAAACAACTTATAGAAAAGATCGCGATAAAGGTGTTACGAAAAATAACGAATAAAACACTGCGAGACAGAACTCGAAGTACAGAAATACGACAAATCGCTGTATAAGACATTTAATTGCATTGCCATTCGCCAAAACCTAGAAAATGGCATTCCACAGGTAATAAAAAACCGGTATCCGGCTATAATCACTCCGAAATAATCACTCCGGCGAAAACCACTCCGGTCAAAATCACTCCAACAAGAACCACTCCAAGCAATAATCACTCCAAACGAAAACCCCTCCGACAAAAATCACTTTAGTAAAAATCACTCCTGTAAATAATCACTCCTGTTAACAATCAATTAATTTATTATAATATAAAAATATTAACGATGTAAAAATTATCATTGCATATTAATTTTTACATCGTTAATATTTTTATATTATAATAAATTAATTGATTGTTAACAGGAGTGATTATTTACAGGAGTCTATTTTTACTAAAGTGATTTTTGTCGGAGGGGTTTTCGTTTGGAGTGATTATTGCTTGGAGTGGTTCTTGTTGGAGTGATTTTGACCGGAGTGGTTTTCGCCGGAGTGATTATTTCGGAGTGATTTTGACCTAGACCCAATAAAACCCTGCTATTTGCTATGAGCCAAGAAACATCGGAACTGGACAGTGGCGGAAGGTGCTATTTAGTAATCATCAATTTTAATTAATTAATCGTGCAAAAATTTTCACCAACGCGTGTAATTTCAACAATTAAACATCCAACCACTGTAATGATATGTAGTTGTTCTCAAGGAGTTGATTACTACATGTCATTTCTGGCTCAATGAAAGCCGAAGAATGCCCCAAGTGCTAACTAATGGGAGAGACCTGATTGAGGAAAAAAGTTAAATTGCTAGGACGACGCCGCTTCTTGCCATAAATCAAAATAAAATCGACTGTATGGACTGGCCGGTGCAACCTTCAGACCTGCGTCCAACAAAAACCGTGTCGCAAAATACAAAACAGAATTAATCGAATCCCTGATCCATGCCAGCTTTCGCTGCATTATGCAGAAAGATTCCGAAAAGATTATCTTAAAAAAAATGGGTGGCCAATCAGATACTAAAATTAAGTTAAACTTATATAATATATCGTATAAAATTGGAGGAATTTGTTTTAATTTACAATGCATGTCTTAGTGATTTTAAATAATAATTTTTCTACTTGAATTTCTTTCCAAACATAATTACTGCTGTGTTTTTGCACCATATCATAGTGATTACTCTCCTACTTAATACAGCTAGAGAATGGGCATTTGAGAAAAGTGTATTTTAAACTTGAACTACCCTCAAGTTTCATAGCGATGCAGCACATCATACGGAGCAACAACGGATTATGCACAGCTATTTCGATTATTCGTTCCCGCTACCTCGAACTAAAAGTCTTAAATGCATATTGCTAATAAATATTTATTGCTTTCAAATGTGTTACTATTTTACATGTCCAACTTTCCCAATTAAAAATATTTTAAACACCTCCTGTCTACATGAACGAAACCCAACGCTCAAGACGTTGCTAGCTATTCATTTCAGTTTTCATAGCAGCTTTTTGCAGTGGACTTGCAAACAGGGCATACCATGTACATGACTTAAGATAAAATAATTCTAAATTCACGTACCCACAAATCATTATATGCCTCCTCATTTGCGTTTCTTAGACACCGCTTTTCTAGGATAGCGTCTATTTCGTTGGGACTGAAATCTTCTTTATATGAGCTCATCTCATCATCGGCTTGCAATTCTGAAGCTGAAACTCATGTTCGAGCACTTTGTTACAAACACACAAAACACATTTATAACATACACAGAATTAGGGCTGCAAGCAAGTACAACCGAAGCATTTTCTTTGTGAATAAAAGAGCACTCTAATGATTTACCACTCACAAACGATTTTCTCCAAACTCTTGTTTAAGAAAACACAACACGTATCTATGGAGTAATGTGCGCATAAAATAACTAATTTGATTTGAAAGGTCTGAGGCAGATAACCTTGTGACCTGAAAAAATTTGTATGTTGACACAGCGGATGGGATATGCTTCAATAGTTTGAAAGACATATGTAAATAATAGTTAAAATCAAGTCTGCGTTGGTAACTTACTTTACAATTTCCCAGAAAATTGTGTAGGCATATAAGTTGCTAAAACAGGTCTTCATCACAAAAACATGTAGTTCTGTTTGAAATGAGATATTAGATACATTAGATACATAAAAATTTTACTTTTCATTCATTTTACAGATTAGTGGCATGTAAATTTCGAAATGCTTTCCCAGAAGAGAGTCTGAGATAAACATGTATTTTATTTAACCTTCGCAGATTTTTTTGTGATTATGCAAAATCTGAATCGTTGTACAAAACTGCTAGTGTATCTTCTGCGTTTAGTCAGAGAACCGTTAAGAAAGGTCAATGTAATCAAATTGTTCTGATTAACCAAACTGCAGACTATTCCTGCCTCAATCACACTAACATTAACACAATAGTGCTGATATTCTAGAAAAAGTTTGTTACATTCGTTCGGATTTAAGAACACTTAACAGACTTTAAAACCAATTTTTTCCATTATGGTATATACAATTGTTGAAGATATACGTATTTGTACATACAACCAAACCCAGTTATGTATAAAACAATTACGTCTTGCTTTACAGTGGTATAAAGATAATTTACACTGACCTGTAGTTCGAACCAGATCCTACATTAGTTCTCCAAGTTACCGTATTGTTTTCTAAACAATAAAACTTGGTAGGAATGAGAAGATAATATTATAATGATTAATAATATGCACAGGACAGTCCAATATTATAAGAACATGCGATTGTCCGTTAACGGTATAGATAGTTCATTTGCTCGCTACTACTTGTTCACAACCGTTTGCTCACCAACAATTGCTCAATTTCTGATACCTCGCTGGGAAAACTGTTCGCCAAGGCAGTTGCTCGACAGCCAACTTTCTCTCAGTAGTAAGTATAACTGCACCAATGCAGAACAACTAGTTAATATTTTATTAGTTAATATTTTTTAATCACCTTTCCCTGAAAAATAATTTAGCACATCTATTGATCCGTAATTAAAACCTTTACTTTTACTTTCAAATACCAATTTCCTTAGAAGACTGTAAGATTTTGAGAATTTCCGAAAGCATATACCTACTAAATTTCTACAGATATTTTATTACAAGAATAAATTGCTTGTCGAGCATCTGTTCGGCGAGCAGTCGGCGTAGCGAGCAAATAGTTGTCGAGCATAGAGCCCCGCGAGGAAACGGCAGGCTAGCAAACGGTGGCGAGCCAATAGTGGCGAGTAAGCGGTGGCGTGCAAGTGAGCGGTCACCCCGTTAATAATAGAAATAACGAAATAATTATTAGGTTGTGCAGATCTATAGCTTGTATTGTTTATAAAAAGTGATTATCTACAGTGCACAGCAAATGCGTGCGTGGTTACATTTTTTTAATTACGCTGCATATTTCAACAATTTTAATTTGCTATTAACCCATGTGGGGTTGCTAGTCCCCCATCGGGCGCCCCCTAGGTGGCGGATAGGGTAATGCATCCCAGATATGGGTGGTACCGACGAAATTAAATACTCGGGGCGGACCAAAACTAGCAATTGGAGATGGTTGTCTCACCGAGTTAGCGCCGGCATAAGCGACTACCTTCAGTATTGCCAACAGCCTTCTGAAAGGGTGGAAGAGCAGGCAGAAGTAAGGGCACTCTCTTGTTCCGAGGATGGGAAACTGTCCTCAAAGGTCAACGGCATGGAAATGCATAAGGTAGCGGGAAACCAATGCATTAAAGGTCAGTAATGGCCGTCCCTAGTATAATCATCATGTCACATATAATGACCTTAGATGGTCAGAGGATGCTAAGAATCCCCGGGAGGCTTAAAAATTGGTACCTGGAATGTTAAAAGACTTTTTCAAGCAGGTAAATTACAGAACCTAGACATAGAAATGAGTAAACTAAAAATTAATATATTAGGAGTCAGGGAAGTCAGATGGCCAAATAATGGTAAATACTCCACCAACCTTCTACTTTTCGGGCAGTAGCGATCAACAAAGACATCCACATGGAGTTGGCTTTCTAGTAGACAAAGACACTAACGGATCAGTAGTTGGCTTTACACCCCTCTCAGAACGAGTAATGCTATTACAATTACAAACACAAAAAATGAACGTAACAATAAGTATATTACAAGTATACGCTCCAACATCGACGAGCGAAGATAACGAAGTAGAAGAATTCTACTATCAAATAGATGAAATATTAAAGGCTGTGAAGAAACACGAGGTCGTCATCATTATGGAAGACCTAAACGCCAAAATTGGCAAAGGAAAATGCGAAGACCTAATAGGAGATTGCGGACTCGATGAACGTAATAAAAGAGGAGAGCGATTAGTTCAATTTGTCTAAGAGAAAGAAATGGTTGTGACTAACACATTATACAAGCTGCCCCCTAGAAGGTTATATACCTGGACGTCACTCCAAGACACAGAAGAGAAAATAGTCAGAAATCAAATCAATTATATTATGATTAGAAGAAGGTATAGAAACAGCATAAAATCTGCCAAAACATATCCGGGAGCAGATATAGTTTCCAACCATAACCCGGTTGTGGCAACTTTTAAATTCAGACTAAAACAATTTAAAAAAACATCATAAAATCAACAAAACTCAAGGACATTGAAATAAAACACAAGATAAAGGAAAAAATAAATAATGAAGTACAAGCAATACAAAACACCAATGTAGCTGAAGAAAACGTAAATGATAAATGGAATATTATCAAGCCCAAAGTACTTGAAATAAGCAAAGGGAAACTAAAACACACTGAAGAAAATAAGAAAAAAGAGTGGATGACCCAAGAAATATTAAAGTTAAAGATGATACAAGAAAGAAGAGCAGCTAAAAACAAAGATAAACAAACATACAAGTTAAAGAGGCAAAAGAGAACTGGCTGAATGAGAAAGGCTCGGAAATTGAAGGATTCCAAGAACTACACGATTCATTCAACATACACACAAAATCAAACAACTTGTCGGTGAATACAAAAAACAAACAAATTTGCTAACATACGATAACAGGAACATTCTGCTGGGTGCGGAAGAAAAACTAAAAAGATGGAAGGAGTATATCGAAGGGTTATTTCAAGACGACAGACAAAAGTCATCAGTAATAGGGGAAAGTACAGAAAGTGGCCCAGAGATAACAAATGAAGAGGTAACATATGCACTCAAAAATATGAAAAAAGGCAAAACTCCTGGTCCAGACGAATTACCGGTGGAATTATGGAACCTCCTTAACGATATCAATATAAATATATTTACAGAACTTTTTAATTCAATTTATAAAACAGGAGACATACCTGACAACTGACTGGTGTCGACTTTTGTTGCAATCCCGAAAAGAAACGAATGCTAAAACTTGTAACGATCATCGAACTATAAGCTTGATGAGTCACAAGCTAAAAGCATTACTAAGAATTATACATAACCGGATATATAAAAAACTCGATAGTGACATAAGAAATACACAGTTTGGTTTTCACAATAGGGTGGGCACCAGAGAGGCATTATTTATCCTAAACGTACTAACGCAACGTTGTTTAGACGTTAACAAAAAAGTATATGCATGTTTCCCGGACTATCAAATACTAAAATACAAACAAATAGACACACGAGACATCAGAATCATCGAGAATATTTACTATCATCAAAAGGCAAACATTAGAATTTATAGAACACTTTCAGAAAATATCAAAATTCAGAGAGGAATACGACAGGGGTGTATTCTTTCAACAATACTCTTTAATGTATATTCGAAAGCCATTATGAGAGAAGCTCTATACAACGATCAGCGGGAGTAGTTGAGTAAACAATACCGCTTAGACCTCAATTTAAACAAAACAAAAATCCTAATTTTTACGAAGTCCCCAGACCCCAACATTCAATTGAATGTGGACTATCAAACCATAGAAAGAGTGTATGAATATAATATTTAGGAACCGTGATCAACACAACAACTGATTCTTCAAAAGATATAAGATCAAAGATTGAAATCGCACGTAGTACCTTCATAAAAATGAAACAATTTTTCTGTAATAGAAACTTAAACAACGATCTTAAAATACGCATGCTAAAATGCTATATTATATTCAGTATCTTGTTGTATAGTATAGAAGCCGCCACACTGAACAAAGCAATGACGAAAAAAGTAGAATCTTTTGAAATGTGGCTCTACAGAAGGATACTTAGAATATCATATCGTACGTTGACAGAGTTACCAACAACGAGGTTCTAAGAAGACTATCAAAAGAATTAGAACTAATTGATGAAATAAATAAACGTAAACTTCAGTACTTAGGTCATGTAATGAGAGCAAAGAGATACCAGCCACTACAAATTATCATACAGCGCAAAATTATAGAAAAACGCAGTAGTGGACAAAGAAGAATGTCATGGCTTCGCAACTTAAGAGAATGGTTTAATTGCTCAACAAACCAACTTTTTAAAGCAGCAGTAAACAAAACGCAAATAATCATGATGATCGCCAACCTTCCAAAGAAGACGGCACCTTAAGAAGAAGAAGGGTTGGGAAATTTAATATCAATTCGTCAAGGGAATATTTAAAGAAATGTGTTGCTATGTCCTTCCGTGATGAACGAAGATAACAGGTTTGAGCTTTTCTAATTTTCAAAGGCCCGGGCTCACCTAAAATGCAATGCCAAGGTACTATAGAGGACGTTGGTATTTTAAAAAAATTGATAACCTTTTAATTGCATTTGTACATACTCTCCTTTAATATTTCGAAAATTTAGTATAATAAAATTGAATGTTAGGCGAGAAACTATAAAATTCATATTTGGGGAAGGGGCAACTATGCACGCCAAAATTATCCATTGAAAATCTAAATTATTTGTGGCCTGTTAATTGCCTACAATAGAGTAGGTTCGGTGAGCCCTCTTTGCACGTACCTATGCCGGGCAGGAGGCTAGCCTAACTCGTCGAACAGAGAAGAGATGTTCCACTACATGGTTTACGATTGCCAAAGATATTCATATGACAACTGGGACCCACGGCTTTACGAGCCCTCTGAAGCACGACGGGTTGCGTATGCCACTATATTGGTCCTCCCATCCAAATACCGACCAGCGCGGATAGTGCAGCAACCAATGATATATTTTCAAATATCGAAAAGGCACAAAGAAAGGTTCAAAAAGTTCAAACTTCAAACAGGAAAGTGCTACTCTTTTTCGTTTCTGTGGGTTGTCCACTGTATAGTTTGTTCAGGTGGCTATTCACTGAACATGACCATATCATATCAATTGACAATGTCTTTTATGATTGTGTTTTCTACATGCATTTCTGTTGCTTCAAATCGTTGTAGGATTCTTTCTGTAATTCACTATGTTCTGCTTCCGGTCTAGGACATTTAGGCGCAGCCGTTAGGGCGCGGCCGTTAGGGCGCCGCCGTTAGGGCGCCAGCTACAAGGGCGCGAAGACACTAGGGCGCGGGCCGTTAGGGCGCCGAGACACTAGGGCGCGTGGACATTAGGGCGCGGACCGTTAGGGCGCGGGACACTAGGACGCGAGACTGGGTGTTATAACTTGTTACTCATCTGTATTTTAATTTTAAATAATAATAATTTATTTATATTATTTATATATTTAATATTAATTTATCGGCTGCGTGTCAATAAATTCTTTTAATTGGACTAATTATACGATGTACAACCATACAGGACAATACCTGATAAAGTACCTAATAATATTTGTATTTACATTTATAAAACACATTTAAAACAAATTGCCATGCCATATCAAAAATCCAAATTTAAATCTTCTTATGAAACAAATTTTCTAATAGGGATCTAGTTTTTAGATACGAGGAAGTTTGTTAAATAATTCTGCATCAATATAGTGGGTATACCTTTGGGCGATTGTTTTTATCATTCTTAGTACTATAACATTCAAATTAGATTTCCTTCTAATGTACGAAAAAAGAAAAGAATGTCGGTGTTTAATATAAAAGCTACAATATTGTTTACATATGCTAAAATTGTATTCAGACTGAAAAACTCTGCAGGAGAAGAAATTTCTGATTAATTAATATAGGTAACTTGAAATAGGTAATTATTAACAGTTATTATGAACCCATCAAAGATAGTACATATGATTTTCTGCATTACTTATTACATAAAATCTGTAAATAATAGGAAAACCAA
>JABXWE010103589.1:0-15065 GCA_014611495.1 Limonius californicus | reverse complement strand
AGGGTGGGCAAATTTCGATGTTTGTATGGGGTAACTCGGTAACTATAGGAGATACAAAAAAATGGAAGTCACATTCTCGATCTCTTTTTTTGAGACAAATTCACTGGCGGAAACAAAAATTTGCTATCGTTTTTTGTTTTCGAGTTATAAACAAAAGTTCGATTTTTCGACTTTTAGACACATGTGAATATCGTGGTTGTTTGTAAAGTTAGGAGAAAATAACTTTTACATTCTCAAGGCACTTTTTTCTGTATAATCCAGTGGCGTCGAAAAAATTTGAAAAAAAAGGTGCAATATCGAGTTATGGCCTAAAGTTGTATTTTTTCAAATGGGAATCATAGTTGGCTATGGTTTAGTTAAAACGGATTTTTTTTTGTCTTTCTAACTATGTATCATATGTCGGGTAACTTTTGATGTGTAAGTCTTTAATAGCGAACATAATATTTTACTAGATTACTTTATGCGTTTTCTTATATTTTACCAAGTAGGCGGGTGTCATCTATGATGGTAAACGGAAAAAAACTCAAGGGAAAAAATCCCCGAAAAAAATCCAGGAAAAAATCCAAGGAAAAAAAATCCAGGAAAAAAAATCCAAACTATAAAATGAAGTGATTATAATTTTGAACAGCCAAACCTTGTATTTTCTCACTCACTCATACTACCGCCGCCCCCCACCCCCCGGAACCGCTTTCGCATTACTTCAGGGGGTTGTGGGCGTCCCTTACACACTAAACATTCATGCAACATGCACCTTAAACTTAACTAACCAAATGCGGTAGCCCCAGTCGGGATTCGATCGTCCCAACGGAGCGACCGCATTTGCTGTGACCTCGAGTGACCAATGCTTTCTCGCACTAGACCACCGATGTCCCTGAACAGCCAAACCTAACCTAACCTACAACTTCCTTGTCTTTCAGTATTGTTGTCTACTTTTATTTTTTCTATTTAAATAATTCTTTTGCTAATAATGTGTTTTGTTTGCCAGTTTTCTTAACCAATACACATATATTTATTTTATTAATAAAATGCTGTGCTGCGTGAACGCTCTGTCAATTTTAACAAGGGATATTTTAAATTAAAAGATTTAGTATTAATAAATAGTTAAATTGTCAAAATTTACAGCCAAGGGCATTATAACCAAAATACAGATCTACCTAAGTAACAAAATATTTGTGCCCTATAATTTTATTTTTAAGGTAGGTTACTACATGGCAAACTTCATAACGCGTTTGTGCAACCGGCCGTAATGTTACAAACCATGTGAAAAATTACTATAATTATTGTTTGGATTTTATTTCCTTGGATTTTTTTCCTTTGAATTTTTTTTCATGGATTTTTTTCCTGGATTTTTTTCCGTTTACCATCATAGATGACACCCGCCTATTCGGTAAAATATAAAAAAACGCAAAAAGTAATCTAGTAAAATATTATGTTCGCTATTAAAGACTTACACATCAAAAGTTACCCGACATATGATACATAGTTAGAAAGAGAAAAAAAAATCCGTTTTAACTAAACCATAGCCAACTATGATTCCCATTTGAAAAAATACAACTTTAGGCCATAACTCGACATTGCACCCTTTTTTTTCAAATTTTCTCGACGCCACTGGATTATACAGAAAAAAGTGCCCTGAGAATGTAAAAGTTATTTTCTCCTAACTTTACAAACAACCACGATATTCACATGTGTCTAAAAGTCGAAAAATCGAACTTTTGTTTATAACTCGAAAACAAAAGACGATAGCAAATTTTTGTTTCCGCCAGTGAATTTGTCTCAAAAAAAGAAATCGAAAATGTGACTTCCATTTTTTTGTATCTCCTATAGTTACCGAGTTCCCCTATACAAACATCGAAATTTGCCCACCCTGTACATCCACGTTTTAGAAACAATTAAGGTATTGCGTGCTATTTGCCCTAAATTACTATGGGTTTCAGTTTGTGCAGGTTCAAACACTCTGCTGCTGGTGCAAAAAACTATTTGGTTGTATATATACAGAGAGCTTCACTTCAAAATCAATTAATATAAAAATATGTACTGGGTGATTAACAAAACAGTATCCATTCCAGAAATAGGCAGCCAAAATACGTGTCACAAGATCCTGATGTAAATTTTTATTGACGGTCTTATGAATCAGAGATGTCTGTCTGATATGCTTGACAGTTTCCTGGCTTAGGTAAAGCTAATTCAACTTAAACGAAGCTTGAAGAACATGTATCCAAACGCGGAAAAAACCAACATGAACTTAATTAATCTTTGGAGAATGTCGTCGAATACGATTTTGTTCTTTGCGTTCACACTTACAAATACAAAATCTATTTGTATATATGTAATACTATTTTTAGGTTTGCTTATCAAGGCTTCAACGTAGAAGAATAAATGCCTGAAGATCGGGCAACCTTACTTTGCATGTAAACAAATTGTCTTTAAATAAAATTTTCTTCAGCAATTAACAAGAACGAAGTGGTCTGGAATAATATAAAAAATTGGTCAATATGTAACATCTTATATCAGTAGGCATATGTAGTCGTTTAGTGGACGTTTAAAAAGCCTTTACCTGCACTGAGTTTTTTTTTATTAAATTTTATACAACGTAGTACTGTTTCTAATACACCAATAATTGAAAATTCAATATCTCGCTTCCATTGTTAATAAACCATTACAGCTGACAAGTCTCAGTTTGAATCAATTACGCTTCCGTTGAACTACGTGAATCTGACACACTTATTTCCGAATAGAAAAACTTCCCTTGGCCAGTATCACAAAGTTACATAATATGATTAACGAGCCAAATGATAGCAAAGATATAAACATATTATCATGTTGCTGAGTCGCCGTGTAATTTTCTGCTAACTAAACGCAATTATAATTTTCCTTTGGCAAGCTAATGGTTTGTTTTTGTAAGGTGTGCTGTGTACAGGATGATGTTTTACGAATTCATACAAAATTAGCATTTTATGGGCTCTATAGGCAGAAAATAAACCAAAGATAATACAGCACGATCGATTTAACAAACAAAAGTTTCCCTTTTGTAAGATACAACCCCCTAACAACGTGGTATAATAAGATAAGTTTGTTATAAGAACAGTACAAGGTAGGTATAGGCAACCCACCGCACACTACGAATTCTATGCCTACGGTTACTGACAAATTATTTGTACCCGCAAATGCCACTTACAGATTCTGACTTTTACAATGAATACTAAAGAGTTGATACATAACTCTGTGGAATGAACGAATTGAAAGTTTAACATTTTTCTTGACATGTTTACAAATTAAAAGCAAATACTCGAATATTAACATGGGAAACTCCGCCGCGAATCATGAAACACAGCCGGTAGATTTAACGAATCACCGACACGAATTTGAAACGGCAACAATAACGACTTAATGTCCGCTAGGTAGCGCAAATTATTCTTCATCCAGTAAAAGCGTCATTCTGTGCAACACTGATAAAATACAGTTGTTGATACAGCATAGTTCCACTTTTGCTACGGTAATTCTTAATTAAACAATTTTAATTATTAGAATGGGGCCAAAATTAAATTAATTAATGTCAAATTTGAATTTCTTAGAGCGCAGGAACATAAATTAGAACGTTATTGTTGTTATTTTAAAACGCCAATCGTATAGATACTTTCGTGTATCTACTCGCTTTAGCAAGGTATTGACAGTAGCGCCCCCTTGAGGTTTGGTGGACCCCTAAACGTTGATTATCAATAGATGTGATAATATTTGCCTAAAAACAGGTAAAGACGCAAAATCATCAACAATTTTTTAACAATGTTGGTAAAGTAATAATAAGTTAACAATGTATGAAATTTATAAATAAAACTAATAACTGTTCTATGTTTGTATTCTAAATTCAGAGTTGTAAGTGTTTGAAATACAGAGCCAGATCAACCATATTTTTCAAAGTATAGAACTACGGATATTATAGAAAAAATCCATGAATATGTAGTAATGCATATAATATCTTGCGTGGTACGTTTTGTAGGGCTAAATTTTATTTAAATATATTTTAATTTTAAGTGTATGTCTATTTAAAACAATAATTTATTTTCCAAAGCTACTAAACCTTGGCCACAAACTACATATCATGGCACTTCTGTCGATGTCTCTAATGTGAGGATCATGATACAAAGTAGTTTCTTGCACTAATAATTTAAAAAAAGGAAAAATTTGCGACATTCAAAAGTGTTTGTCCGCTATGATGTGCATGAAATAGTCGATTTCTTCATAGTAGTAGTGCATATATTATTACGCTGGAATTCCGTTTTCGAGTGGTACAAAACCCAATCATAAATAATTAACTTCGGAACATGACGACCGTTTATATTAAAATATGCACCGAACATACCATACAATTTGCTTTACACCAAATAAAGGTTTGTATATATATTGTTATAAATGATTAATATTAAAATGTTAAATCACATTAAACTTAAATAGATTGAATTAGCTTGCATTGCATATTTTTATTAATTTTTATTTTTATTAATGTATGGTAAGTTGGGCGCCAGGTGACAACTTTTAGAATCTTGTCGCCAAAATATTTAAATTGAAATGCCACGGTCTAACTGTAGAACAAAAGTACTCTGTCTCAGAAGTCGGTTTAATCACGCTTTACGATTATATGAGAAAATGGACATTTTATACTATTTCCCAGTACGCAGCTGACTTCTGGCGGAATCTTTACAGGTCAGTCGTAGTTCTGCATTCTATTAACCTAAAATGCCTATAAAGCTCTGTGTAAATTCGAACAGGTTTAATTATTATTTTCTGGTGTTTTTCGAAGTTCTCAGGAACACTCGTGCTTCTTACTAGGTAAGTATAATTAGTTTACCTTTCTGAAGCAATCTCTACGTCCAAATTGTAATCATCTTCTTAGAAACGTACTTGACCTCAAATATTGCTTAACCTGCGCTGTGATCCAAATTTTGTTGCGAAGTCGGACCAAATCGACGAACTCCATACAGGATCCACTTATTTCAATATTAATTTGGTAAGTACCTAATACCTATTAACTTACTCTTTTCTTTAAAGAAACTCGTGCTTACACTGAACAATAAACGATTACTTCATTTAATTTAAACAATGTTATGATTAATTTTAAATTTTTAGGAGCTCAAGAAAATGCGTGCATCCACAGCAAAGTTCAAACGACGCTCTCTTCATTGTTTTGTCAGCAACTATCTTAGCAACTGACAAAATTTACATGGCAACGATGCTAAAAATACATAAAATTACTGTATGGGCACTTGGATCTAAAATTAATATTTTGACAGTTAAAATTATTTTATAAAAATGTTCATATCTTAATGGCGTCATTGTTTATCCAAGTTCTGATTTCAGAAATGCAGTGTGCACTGTGCGAAAGCTGCCTCTAATATACGTTCCGCTCTCCACAGGTGTCAAATACACATTTTCACAAAATGTTCCGATTAATGCTGCATACTCCCATGTGTATTATAAAAATCCAGTGCTAGGCTTATATTCAAGCTTTAGGCATGTCATTGAATCTTTCTATACTATTTTTTTAATATAGAATCTTGAAAATTAGAATTTTTAGTAATCCTTTCTCTTTGTGACAGGTATATGTAAAATACGAACTTCGCAGTGCTTCAGACCAAGCAAGAAGTTGTCTGCGTCTTTGTGTGCCCTTTGTTAATGACCACAATGGAACCGAATTCCAAGATATCATCCCAATGTACGAGTACCTATCCTTTATAAAATAAATTTAACCGAACTTACGAATCAAAAATCATCACAATATATAAACACACAAGAATTTCTAATATGCTTGCGTAGGGGCCTCGGTGGAGTAGTGCTGGAACGCGTTGCCACTCGAGGTCACACCGAAATGTAGTCGATCCGCTGGGGCGTTCGAATCTCAGCTGGGGCGTTCGAATCTCAGCTGGGGCGACTGCATTTCGATTAGTTAAGTTTAGGGTGCATGTTGCATGAATGTTTAGTGTGTAAGGAACGCCCGCAGCCCCTTGAAGTAATGCGAAAGCGGTTCGGGGGGGGGGGGTAGTATAAATGAATGGAAAAAAATATTCTTGCGTACATACTGGAGATGTATTTCGCAGCTGCACTTCTAAACGGTTTCCGAATTAGCATGCTTATCATATGTGCGAAAAAAGCGTTTGAAACTATTTAACTGGCCTTGGAAAAACGTTTTCCTATTAATAAAATTAAATGTCAAGTTTAGCGTATTAATGATATTTCTAAAGAATTTCTATATTTACATGAAATATCATCAAATTTTAGATATAGAATCAGGAAATTCATGGCAGTGATAGTTACATTTTAAGGCAAGTTATACAGCAGTGTTTATTAAATATATGGAAAGATCTTTTGAATAATTCATCCCAGTTTGTTAACTAATCCAAACGCCAACTTTACCAAGTGCTAAATATTTCAAGAAATGTAAACAAAACTCGTAACCACTCTATTTCAAATGCGTGTATCTAGAAATATATATTTCGTGTTAGTGTCTAACAAAATGAAGAACCCTCAAAAATTATCCTGACTTAAATAAAGACACTTGCTTCTCTGCCTGATTGTAAAAGTGTTTAAAACGTAATAACATTACAATATTTATGCAAGGAACACCGGGAATTTTACCTGAAAATGATTATACCAAAGTGTATTATCAGCTCTATTTTCGATACTTGAACAGATCGCCACCAGAACTATTTGCTTTTTCGTTTTATAGAACATCTTATATTTTTAGACAATATACCTATAGTTTCTCTACATTTATAACCTTGTCGGCGTTGCATATATGCAAAGGCATAGGCAAATAACGAAAATAGCCACCCCCCAAAATGTCTGGGTTCGGAACTATAGAGCCTTATAAAAGCGTTCGCGCCCTCCGGTGGCGGACTACGTCCCTAGGCGCCACCAGTTCTATATTCCTCAGTGTTCGACTTCAAAAGCCGCCCATAATGCATACCTACTACCGTGAATGAGTGATAGCTATGAACAATTTTATAAGAACACTATAGTTTAGTAGTTAAATTTATAAACACATATGTTGCTGATTTCTAAAAAAATTAAAGATTTATTTTATCCTGTCTTCACGTTTATGTGTAAAGTAAATTTTAAGTGCTATGACATAAACTTTGGAAGTCAAACAAACAATCTCGCAGAAATATTCTCAAACCACCAGTAAAAAATGATTAATCTGCCACAAACGGTTCTTTCCACTAGAAAGCTCAAATATCCTCTAATCGGTTCACATTCTACCTTCAACACTTCCATAAAATCACAATTCCTTTCAGATTTACTACCACCTACGCATACATATTCTCCTTAAAATATTTTCCAGTTTTGCATCTTTTACGCTCATTAATTATTAATTCAAAATAAATATTTGCACATTTCTGCCCACAAAAATATTTTCCTAACCTACCCCTCTTACATTCAAAATGCAGTAAAATTCGTACTTACCCAAATCTGAAATGTTAACCTTCTCCAGAAAAGGATCAACCACAGGCAGCTGAAACAAAACCAAAACTGTATAAAAAGTTCGTTATTTTGTTGAACGCTTTACCGATCGTTTAAAGAACGATCTGGGTGAAAGGTTTGGATGTTTCCGTTTAACATTTTTGGCCAGTCGCGTGTACCAGTTGCTTAAAACAGCGGTGGCAGGAGGAGTTGATGGTGGCGAAGGAGACGGCGATGGGGAGGAATAGTAGCCTGAAGATGAACCATCGTGGGACGAAAAACGTCGAAACATAGCGTCGCCACGAACTGACAAAACTGAATGTACCGAGCACTACATTCTTGTTTACGGGATCAATTAGTTGTCGATTACTTCCAATTTTAGATCAGTTTGGGTAAACTAACTATGGAAACACTAAATACGTGCGTTCAGCGCCGGCACTCGGTATTAAATAAACAATAGCAAGCTCGAGAAGTAATTTAGTTGCCGAAGCGAATCGTATATGCATAAGAAGCCTGAATTATTTATAAGGCGATGAGATCACAAGCTCTGTACAGTTTACAAATGCTAGCGAATTAACGCAAAAAAAATGTACTTGCGAGACAAATAACAGTTCGCAAACACAATTTCGGAGAAGCTAAGGTCAGGGATTATTTAAGGCGAACCCTCGTGAAACTGAGTGAACAGTATCGAATTTTAAATCTGTAGCTTCAAACACTGGAGTGTTCTTTTTGAACGAGTTCTATTTCTATTCTCGCTTTATGGCTTTGTTTTGTAGAGAGGCGGCCCTGTGTGAAATATGTAAAATAAATATTTTAAGTTCAATCTCTGTGTTTGCACAGATTACGCAGCAAGAAGATGTAAGCACATAGATATAAAAATTACGTAATTAGAAAAGGAAAAATAATTGTTGTCATCAATTTAGAGCAAGCTGCTCACTTTTATTAATAAATAATGTATATAAAATACAATTTGAATTGCAAATACATATTGTAAAATATATGATGCTCATAAACGACCATAAATGTTGAAAATACAAAATATCAGTAATAATGTATTAGATAAGTCTGATTTTACGTAGTTTGTTGCAGCAGCGGCAACCTTTATCAATGTCATCAAAGCATGCCGGTCTTGCTGGAGAAGCATGCTTAAAGAACAATGCTACTGACTTGGGTGGTCGTTGCAACGTTCCTGGTTTTATATTTATCTACATTTAAATGTATGCTTCAATTTTCTGTGGCACAGTAAGTATTATTCGTCATATATACTACAACTGAGAAGGTTGAGTAATAAAATATATCATAATATACTCAGTGACATGGAAATCGCAAACACCAAGAAGGGGTAGGAATTTTTTGACCAAACTTGGCAGAAACGTTAACTACTAAAGGTAGCAATTGATTAAAATTTCACTCATACGGATCAAGTGATAATGGCTTATATGACAGTTCTTTCAGTCGTCGTAGAAGAGGAACCGGGGGCGAAGAAGAACAAATGAGGTGCAGGACCGCCATCCTCGACTTATGGCAACAAGAGACCGATTCTCCAGTACCAGATTAATTGCCGATCAATGGTTAGCTAACGAAGGTCGTCCTGTAACTCTTCGAACGGTTTACCGCAGAATAAGAGCTTTCGGCTTGCAATCCTATCGGCCACATCTTGTGTTACCACTAACGGCTCAACACCAACAGCAACGTTTGGAGTGGTGTAGGTTGCGACTGCACTGGAACCTAGAGTGGCATAGGGTGGTGTTCAGTGATGAATCCCGATTCTGTTTGGGGATGCGTGATGGCCGTATGAGGGTCAGACGAACACGTAGGGAACGTCGCAATGTTGAATTTTCTGTTGAGAGGCATATGCACCAAACTGTGGAGATTATGGTATGGGGTGCTATAACTTATGGGAGTAGGTGCCCTTTGTTATTCATCCGAGGTAATATGAACGCACAGCGATATGTGAATGAGGTGGTAAAATCCCATATTCTTCCATATCTTCAGCAGTTGGAAGACCCACTTTTCCAGCAGGATGCTGCGTGTCCCCATATTGCAAGACGTTCTATGGACCGATTTGCAGAGGATAATGTCAATCTTTCGCCATGGCCACCCCGATCTCCCGATCTTTCTCCCATCGAGCATGTTTGAGACATTATGGGAAGAAGACTGAGGAACTTGCTGCATCCTCCGCAGACGCTGCAAGCTCTACAGCACGAATTATAGGTTGCTTGGGATACAATACCTCAAGAGGAAATGGGCCATCTGCTAGAATCGATACTACGAAGAGTGGCGGAGAGTGTAACCAATAGGGGCGACCAACCCATTATTAATAAATATTATATTTATATTTTGTTCTTTTTCTTAAAATTTTAATCAATTGCTACCTTTTAGTAGTTAACGTTTCTGCCAAGTTTGGTCAAAAACTTCCTACTCCTTCTTGGTATTGGGATTTCCATGTCACTGAGTATGCATTATCTCTAACTTTAATATTATATTAAGATAAAATAGACTAGGTACACGCAAATTAAATATTGTTAACGCCATATAGGCAACACAATGAATACATTCCCTACCAAAGTACCCCCCACTATGGGACGGTAAACGGGTAGACGGTACTTATTCCCTAAGATAGTTTTAAGAATTGGTCGATACTAGTCAACTAGTAGTACTCCAGTTTCGTGAAATTGTAGTTAAGTAACTGTAGAATATTGGTATAGACCAATAAATTATTTTTGTTTAATCCCTTGCGATTCATTCAGTTTACAACGCTAATGGTCCTTCGAGAAGCAATAATTTTTTTGGCACGAAACACCAAATTTCTTGACTGCATAGTATTTCACCAAGATATTCTTGGCCCAATAGTGCCAGTGTGGTGCAGTGGTTAAAGCAGTGGGCTCTGGTGCAGACCTACCCAGTCGCTTTAAATAATTGGGTACTTGAGTTCGAATAAACAAGGGGTAATGATGCGGTGGTCTAACGTGTGATGCTCACCACATCACCAGGTGTCATTAATGACACGCGACAACCGGGTCTGGGAGCAAGGATACCGGAACTCTGACCTTCCGCCTTGCAGGCCAAACCCCTTCATGATGTATAGAGCCCTTCGCCATTATTTTATTATTATTATTGGCTCAAAAACAAGCAAAAACGTCCTGATACACATATATGTATTCGCAATGGTATAGTTTCGGAGATAATCACTGATTTTTTACCACAGGATATATACCGACTTAAGTAAATTGCATTATCTGAACATTAAGTACGGTTACTACATTTTTGTTAGAATTTCCTTGTTGTTTGACGTATTTTAATAACATTTCCTATTTGGTATCATAACCCCGATACATATCCCGTGGAAGAGGTAGTGCATATAGTTTTAGTTTATGGTTTAGTTGATGGAAATTTGTTGTTAGCATCACATTTGTATAAAGAACGATATCTCGACACGTTTGCTTTACCACCAAATGTATGCAAAACACGGGAAGCGTAAAAGTAAAAGAAACCAGGGGAAGAGCAAGTATTAGACCTGTGCACTGGAAGAAGCAATTTTGGCGAGAATTGAAGAAGAGCTAACAACTAGCACAAGCCGAATTTTCGACATGGAAAATACGATCAAAAGCAGTGTTTGTAACTCTACATCCCTTTTACTATCAACCGGTGCAAGCTTTAATCGAAGGAGACAATAAAGACAGAGCAGCTTATGTTGTTGGGCTATACTTCAGGAACAAGTAGACGGTCATTTCCCGGCTAATTTTCACTTACTAACAAAGCCACTTTTACGCGAAACATGATTTTTAATTGCCCCAATGCGCACGTATGGAACGATGAAAATCCTCATGCAATAGTTGAGATATGTCATCAAAGGCGTTTTTCTATTAACGTTTGGGCTGGAGCTATAGGCGATCAATTAGTAGGACCCATTATTTTTCCAAACAGTCTCACGGGAGTTGTATACTTTCAGTTTCTCTAAAACAATTTGGAAGCAATATTTGATGACATGCCGATACAAACTTGTCTCAATGCTTATTTTGCATGATGGAGCACCCGCACATTATTCCGTAAAAATAAGAAACTACTTAAGCGAAACATTCTGCAACAACTTGATTGGGCGAGGTAGTCCTGTACCATGGTCGCCTCGTTCACCAGATTTAAATCCGCTTGATTTAAACATATGGAGTTATTGAAAACAATTAGTTTACTTTGAACCTATTCAAGACCTACACGATTGAAGAAATAAAATTTAAAATGCTTTCAATCAAGTCACAGAAGTTCCGGGAATTTGTAAACGAATACGAAGCTCTTTTAGGAAAAGAATTCGTGCATGCGCTAAACCAAATGGTAGCCAAATTGAACATCTTTTGTAAGAGTTTATTTTACTTAGTTATTAACTTGTGAACTTTTTTTAAAAATCAGTGTTTATCTCCGAAACTATGCGTATGCGAATATATGTTTATTAGGACGTTGCACATTGCTTGCCTTTGACCCAAGAATACCCTACTGAAGTCTTATGCTAGGTGGGACACGCTGTATATTAAAAATTACCAAAAAAAAAATGTTTTACATAATAGAACTTCACTTTTCTATTCAAAGTCGTTATTAAATTTGAAATTAGCTCCTAATATTAAAATAAACTAATAGTGTTTGTGCGCTGCTACTATTTTCACATTTATATCCCTGCCTCGTAAGGTGGATATAATATATTAAATCGCAGCAATAGCAATAGCGCATGCTTTCTAAAAATGACTGATCGATTCCTTCAGTATTAGAGTTTTCAAATGCAAAGTGAAGTGTAATTTGATGGAAAACTGAGGAACACGGACCTTAATGTGAATATCGATTATGAATAATACGCAAAAGGACAACGGTAACACAGACCTTTACAGTTTATTCCGTAATGGGAAACAAAACTTTATGCAAGCATCATCTTGTTAAGAAGTAAGTAAGTAACGCCCTATTGCACTTAATAAGCCGAGATACTAATTCAATAATTAAATTAAAACAGCTTTAAAATGCATATCAGGAGACTCAAAAGTAAAATAAGTGGACGCGACTGCCTCCCTGGACTTTCCCATACTGGAAACTGTTCATATCATCTTTATTCAACAGTAGAGTTATTTTCCTCAAAACGGTTGTTCAAGTGCTATCCTAAAACCTTGCCTCGTAACGAACAGACTTACCCTTAATTTCCTTTTAATATGCAACCAGGCATACTTCATTCTCTACTATATACGTCGCGCGGTCTAACTAGTACCGATTGCTGTTGCTACCGAGGTAAAATTTTCTAAGTCCCTCGAAATTATATTTTGTAGGGCATAAAAAATCGATTTTTTTATTTTCGCGGAAAAAGATTCTTTGACGCAAACAAATAAAAACCGTTAGAATAAAAAAAATATTTTTCTAAAAAAGAGGGGGGAGGGGGCCGGTGCGCTTACATAAATCCACGAGTGTAATATTTCTTTGCATATTCATATGCTCCATTACGCACTGAGCGATTCAGTGAAAACCCCAGCTTCCTATCTTTTTTCGTTTATTAATTAAAGGAGTTTGAAGTTTCAAACTTCCAAGCTTCGTAGAGGGCGCCACAGGAAATTTACGGAGTTCTTCAAAAAACATATCGATAGCCCCTTGCGAGGTCTATCGACATATGAAATTTAAAAAAATTCCTTGGAGCAGTTTTTGAGAAATAATTTTTTGAAAATTTCCAAAATTTTGAAAATTCGTAATTTAGGCCCCTTATAATTTTTCAAAAAACTTTTTTATATCACCTCATTTTACCCTTCATATACTATTCAGAAAATAAAAATAATTTGAATCGATTCATCCGTTTTCGAGTAATTGGGCGTTAAACTCAAAATTTTCAAAAAATCATAGCGCCCTTCAGTTTAAAGCTAGCGAGTTCGGCAAAAACTAACAGATTTGTCTTATGACCCTCTATCGTTATCCGTGATAAAAGTTTCAAAATTGTAATCACGAAAAAAGTGATACCAAAAAAACATGCGTAACTTCCGCTTCCGGTTTCGGATTTTTTGAAAAGCTTATTTTTTCGATGAATTTTCGATACACCCCCGCATTCCAAAGCGCATCAAAATCGGAGCAATACTTTCGGCTGTAGGAGCGTCACATACGTACATACGTACGTACGTACGTACATACGTACCCACCCACAGACAGACATTTTTTAAAAACCACTTTTTTGGGTTCCTAGAGACCCAAAACGGATATATCCGTTAAAATCTCGATTTCCAAAATTTTCATGATTTCAATACTTACCCTATACCTATAAGGTATGGGAAAGTAATTACCCTATACCTATAAGGTATGGGAAAGTAAAAAGCTGTCACCACACAAATAGGTTCCATAAAATATTATTTATTATCGACTAAGTACAAGAAGGTATTCCTGTGTTCGGTATTAGCATTTGCATACTAAAGCATTCGAAATTTCAACAAATTCTTCAGCTTCAAGTATAATTTCTTAAACACTACGCATTAAAAACCGAACATTTTAAAATATTTTACATTTGTAGCATGAAAATGTAACTTGTCATATTCAGTTACTAAAGTTACTAAATAATTATAACGTGTTATAGTTACAATTACTGAAAACACAAAAGTAATTAAGTTACTATTAAGTTACTGAAAAGTAACTAGTTACTAGTAACGAGTTACTTTTACTTAGTTACTACCCAGCACTGAATACCGGTTAAAGAAATGAATGTAGCGCGACAGTATGGCAAACCGCTAGGCCGTCGCGCGGTCTAACTAGTACCGATCGCTATTGCTACCGAGGTAAAATTTTCTAAGTCCCTGGAAATTATATTTTGTAGGGCATAAAAAATCGATTTTTTTATTTTCGCGGAAAAAGATTCTTTGACGCAAACAAATAACAACCGTTGGAATAAAAAAAATATTTTTCTAAAAAAGAGGGGGGAGGGGGCCGGTGCGCTTACATATATCCACGAGTGTAATATTTCTTTACACATTCATATGCTCCATTACGTACTGAGCGATTCAGTGAAAACCCCAGCCTCCTATCTTTTTTCGTTTATTAATTAAAGGAGTTTGAAGTTTCAAACTTCCAAGCTTCGTAGAGGGCGCCACAGGAAAATTACGGAGTTCTTCAAAAAACATATCGATAGCCCCTTGCGAGGTCTATCGACATATGAAATTTAAAAAAATTCCTTGTAGCAGTTTTTGAGAAATAATTTTTTGAAAATTTCCAAAATTTTGAAAATTCGTAATTTAGGCCCCTTATAATTTTTCAAAAAACTTTTTGTATCACCTCATTTTACCCTTCATATACTATTCAGAAAATAAAAATCATTTGAATCGATTCATCCGTTTTCGAGTAATTGGGCGTTAAACTCAAAATTTTCAAAAAATCATAGCGCCCTTCATTTTAAAGCTAGCGAGTTCGGCAAAAAAACTAACAGATTTGTCTTATGACCCTCTATCGTATCGTATCCGCGATAAAAGTTTCAAAATTGTAATCACGAAAAAAGTGATACCAAAAAAACATGCGTAACTTCCGCTTCCGGTTTCGGATTTTTTTGAAAAGCTTATTTTTTCGATGAATTTTCGATACACCCCCGCATTCCAAAGCGCATTAAAATCGGAGCA
>JABXWE010103587.1:0-11607 GCA_014611495.1 Limonius californicus | reverse complement strand
ATCCAACCACTGGGAAACACAGTCTACACTGTGAAACAAATGAAAATGGCAGACTACTAATTGAACTAGCGTTAGATAAAAACATGAAGATTAAAAGTACCTGCTATGCACACAAAAATATCCACAAAGGAACTTGGCTGAGCCCAGACGGAAAAACGATTAATCAAATAGATCACGCTCTTATAGAAACTAAGAATGAGAGAAGTATCACGGACATTAGAACTTGTAGAGGCGCAGATTCCGATTCTGACCATTTTATGGTAAGAATCAAATTAGAATAAATGATACCAACTTACAAACATCAGAAAGATAAACAAGAAAACAACTTCAAAAGATTACAAATACGAGACGAAGCCCAAAAAGAAAGGTACAAAAACAGAATAAACGAAGAACTAAGGAAAAGAAATGAACAACAGAACGTTGAACAAACTACAAGCATAGAAGAATGTATAAAAAAAGTAGTAAACGAACAACCACAAAGGAAGAGCGCAAAGAGAAAGGAATGGTTTGGTTTGGAATGTGAAAACTTAATCAAAACAAGAGAGAAAGCAAGAAAGATCATGTTACAACAGCGTACCGAAGAGAGTAAAAGTGAATACGAGACACAGAGAAAGAAATGTAAAAAAATATGTAGGGAAAAAAAACGAAAACATAAAATACAAATGCTGGAGGATATTGAAGAAAAATATAAGAACAAAGAAATTAGGAATTTTTACCAAGGAATAAAAAAGGAGAAGAAAGGATACCAGGCAAAAACAATCTTTTGCAAAGATAAGAATGGAAAACTACTTGGCGCACACGATGAAGTAAGTGAAAGGTGGGCGGAATACGTTGAGGAATTATTGAACAACCAACAAGAAAACGAGTACCTAGAGAACCTAGAAGAGATAGAACAAAAAGGGGAAGAAGACAATGAAAACCCATCGGAAAAACCACCTGAAATCGAAGAAATAGTAAATATAATAAAATGTCTAAAAAATAATAGAAGTGCGGGACCGGATGGAATACAAGCGGAAGCAATTAAATATGGAGGAGAAGAACTATACGGAGAAATACACAAAATAATACTCGAAATATGGGGCAATGAAGAGATGCCCAAATCATGGAGTTTAGCATACATATGTCCTATACATAAAAAAGGTAATAAAGAAATATGCGAAAATTATCGAGGAATAGCTTTATTAAGTGTCATATATAAAATACTAGCGACGCTCATAAAAAACAGACTAGGAAAATACATGGAGACGACAGTAGGAGAATATCAATGCGGATTCAGAAGGGGCAGGTCAGTGATAGACCAAATATATACTCTACGAGAAATACAGGCCACAGGTTATGAGTTCAAACTTCACACGCACCTTATATTTTTGGACTTCAAGCAAGCATATGACAGCATCCGAAGAGACAAACTTTATATTGCACTTCACCAACTTGGAATACCTAGTAAATTAGTCAGACTTATATTAATGACACTGGAGAATACAGAGAACAAAGTTAGAGTAAACGGAATGCTGACGAGAGCTTTCAAAGTCAGGAGTGGACTGCGACAAGGGGATCCGTTGTCAGCAGTGTTATTCAACTTCGCTCTAGAGCATATAATACGGAATGCGAATATGAATAGAAATGGGATAATTTATCAACGATTCCATCAGTGCTTAGCTTTCGCAGACGATTTAACGATCATAGCAAGAACAAGAAAAGAAATTCAAGATGTTACAAAAAGACTACTACGAAGTGCGCAAGACATGGGGCTGATGGTAAATCAAACTAAAACAAAATACATGACATGGAACGATCAACCATTCCAGCAGAACAAGTCACTAACGATTCAAGTGAATGAAACAAAGCAGTACAAATTTGAAGAAGTAGAGTCATTTACGTATTTAGGCACAATAGTAACAAAGAAACCAGAAAATAGTGCGGAAATAAAAGCAAGAATCGTGGCAGGGACCAAAAGTGCAGCGGCGTTAAAAAATATCTTTTCAAGTAATACGTTTTCACGAAGCTTAAAAATCAGAGTGTATAAATCAATAGTGAGACCAACAGTGACATACGCAAGTGAAGTGTGGCTGTTAAGAAAGCAGGACCAGCGTACGCTAAGTGTGTGGGAACGGAGAATATTACGGAAAATTTACGGCGGAAAGTGTGTAGACGGGCAATGGGAAAGACGAACTAATCAAGAGCTGTACGAGTTATACGGGCAAAAAAGCATTGTCGGAGTAGCGAAATCGCAGAGGCTCAGATGGTTAGGCCACTTAATAAGGATGGACGAACAAAGAACTCCAAGCAAAATACACAAAGCTGAAATTGGTGGGAGAAGACGTATAGGCAGACCAAGGAGTCAGTGGAAAAGCGAGCTTCAAGAGGATTTACGGTACCTGAAAATTGAGAGATGGCAAAACAGAGCAACAAATAGGAAGGAATGGTCAAAAGTGACCAAACAAGGCATGGGCCTGCTAGGCCCGACGAGCTAACTTATATATATATATATATATATATATATAATTTTGTTAGCTTTATAATTAACAGCAAACACCACAAACAGCAACTGAAGGTCGTTTTTCTAGTTACATGAAGGCAAAATTTGAAGTTTGCAAGTTAACGCGGAAAAAAAAGTTTCTTTCTCACAACACAAAAACTAGATTTTTACCTTGAACGATTCTAGGAGCGGCCGGCACAATACTGGGGAGTTGAACAAAATGATGGCAAAAATCCGCAGGTACGCCCCTGAAGACTGGGTTGAATGAAGTCAACACCAAGGGCCCGAAACATTGATGGGCTCTTCGCACCGACGGTAACAGCAGAGGGACAGCAGTTGGGCTCGAAAATGAATCCGCCAAAGGCGATCGGCTAATTAACAAAGAATTGCCTTTGTCGGGATTGAATCCAGTGGGTTTTCTTTGAATCCGACAGTAGTCGATGGTCTGTTTGTACCCCTTGGTAAAACAGCGGGTCGAACCTCACACATAACGGACACCCCTCGAAAAAAACCCAAAAGCCGCCCCTGCAGCACTTAACTTAATTACGGCGCCCCGATTGATGGAATTTTCGGAGATCCGGAGCCATCAGAGATCGAAAATTGACTTTTTAATTCCGTAACGGCCCTTCCCCGTAGATGGAATTTGGGAAGACCCGGAGTCATCAGAGATGTAAAAATGACTGCAACATTTAATTTATCTACGGCCCTTCCCCGTAGATGGAATTTGGGAAGATCCGGAGCCAACAGAGATGTTAAACTGACTACCTGAAAAACGCAACGCGACCCTTCATTCCCCCAAAAGATTTCACCATATTACGAAATGTCATGTAAAAGTTCTAGAACCACGGACACGTGAATTCTCAGAAGCGTTTAAGGTCAAGCGCGAACAAACAATATTCGGCAATTTAAGCCTTACAAAAGAAAACTGTCAACATAACTCAATCTTAGAAAGACGCAAAATAACCAAAACTGTGTTCAAAATAAAACTGCAATTAAAATAACGTTTTTAATTCTTACGAAGCGGCAATCAAATTACAAAATTAATTCATATAGAGCGGCAATTTTTAAAAGAACATAACAGTTTTTGAGAATTGTTCCAGTGATTAGATCGTGGCTCGGGGCTTTGCGGGGGTTTACATGTTTGAGAATAGTGTCTTCTACTTGGTGCAGTTTAAATTTTTTAACCACGATTGTATCTAAAACTCATAATGGACCATCACCTTAAACTAGCGGTTTGGAACGCCAATGGGCTGCCACATCACTAAATGAACTTGCCGTCTTTTTTATAAACCATTGTATCGACATCATACTAATTTCAGAAGCTCACTTCACACACCACACCTACTTCAAAATACCAAACTATGTAGTTTATGTAACCCACCATCCAGATGGGACAGCTCATGGTGGTCTACTGGCCACTAAGGCACAATAACAAACAAGACACGTATGAACACCATTTCCGCACATTAGGTAATAGATTCATCTCGGGAGGCGACTTTAATGCAAAACATACCCATTGAAGCGCTAGAATAAGCACAACCAAAGGCAGAGAGATGCTAAAAGCCGTAAACAATTTGGGACTAACGCCCTTGTCCACAGGCGAACCAACATATTGGCCCACGGACCCCAATAAACAACCAGACCTGCTGGACCTATGCTATATAAAGGTGATAAACTTAAACCTCCTTAGTGCAAATTCTAGTCTTGACCTCTCTACCGATCACTCCCCGGTTCTAGTAACCCTGGGCACAAACATGATAATTAAGGAGAAGGCTCCCTCACTTACTAATAAACTCACAAATTGGATTAACTTTCAAGAGCTAATCAACGAATTATTACACTCGGACATATTGTTAAAAACTACTACGAACTTAGATGAAGCAGTACCTGACACCCATCACCCTGTCGATTTTTGTATTTAACAAATAAGTCATCATTTGCGTCCTAAACAGGGTGAAATACTTATTTAATATAAACACTGCATCAACATAACCTTCATACTCAAATAATTCACAGCTACCGTGACGTTTATTTCTGTTTTTAGTTGTCTGTATAGTTGGTTGCCTACACAATAGGCGTAATTGACGCGTTCTTTTTAAAAGTATACATAGGCAATGTATACTAAAAAGAAAAATTCCCTGTACATTTATCATTCTTAGCAGCTTCCACAGGAATATCATTAGGTAAAATTGTTCTCATTAATCCAATCCTGCAATACGTTTTAATTTGAAAGTAGAAAATACGAACATTAATAAACAAAGACCACTTTATTTACAATTGACTACCTACTTACAAGAGTATTGTTAATACTGATTCTTCTGGCATTTTCTTCTAATCCCTCTAAGGTGTTTTCAACTGTGCTCTCTTCAAATAATTTATTGTTTTTGAAACTATTCAGATCAGTTTTAAAAATTCTTGATTTAGTGGGTTATTGTATTGTATTGCTTCCTAGTTCTTCAAATTTGGTTCAGTAGGTTTCGAGAAAATGCCTTTTAAATATAGTAACCCGCCAAAAACCAATAATTCATGATTTTTCACTTTATTAAATGTTGATCTTCAGCATCCATACAGGTTTTGTTGAAAACGGTTTCGGACGTTCTGAAGCATTTCTGGGGTAATTTTCCGGCATTCGTTGTTGATCCGTTGACGCAAATCATTTAGAGATTCTGGTTGAGTACCATAAATTTTACTTTTTATGTGGCCCCACAGAAAGAAGGGTGAAATCTGGTGACGTAGCAGGCCACTCCACTGCTCCTCTTCGGCCAATCCATCTACCAGGAAATGTTTCGTCTCGTATTGAATCCAAATACATTTCTCCTGATGATCGCCAAAATTCCAGCCCACACTTTTCATTTTTGAGGATTTTGAGACTGAACTTCATGGAATATGGGTGGGTTTTCTTCGGTGCAATAGCGACAATTATGGCGATTAACAATCCCGTTCACAAAAAACGAACATTCATCCGAAAAACAAGTGTTAAAAGGCAAATTTGTGTTATTAATTAACGATTCAAATGGACAAAATTTAACAGAAGCACGGGCAACGTAGGGTGTTGGACCGTAACTAGCTTTTTTCGGGCCTTGGGCAAGAATTTATAATAGCTAACGCTATATATTATGAATTAAATAAAGTTGCTTACCTTTTTCCCTAAAACAATAGTTTTGAGCTCCTGCTTCATAATGATTTATCCGAGTGATTGCAAACATAAACGCATCCCAAAATCTGCGATAGCTGAACATACTGGTTTAACTGGACATAAGATGGACTTTGACAATGCTCGGGTACTCCGCCAGAGTGCTTCATTACTTCCCTGGTATCATACGTGAAGCAATTGAAATTGAAAAACAACCTAACAACATAAACAGGAAGAATAATTTTAGACTCAGTAAAGCTTGGACTCCAGTACTAGTTTATCCTCTAAGGACTCCTACGCATCATCGATCACACGATCACGCTCCACCGAATCCGTCTTTGCCCAACGGTGACAGCCAACCAGAACTCCGTCGTTCTGCCTGGCTGGCTCAAAGAGGTTTAAATACCTCCGTTTCCCGGATTTGAGTTCAGTGTTCTATTCACTCTGAAGATGCAAGCTGCAATGTCCTGCGAAACGTTAGTTTGTATGGGTTCCCAAACAGCTAACAGGCATAAGCCGATTAAGTATTATTGTCCTGGCAAACAAAATACATCAAGATCAAATCCTTGTCCGCCCCAAATTTGATTAATATAAGCACACGGCCCTGTTTAGGCAGGCAGGGCATACGAACCAATATGGGTCAAACTTCTAGAACTAATGCTGGTAAAGGCAGATACGCTACAGGTCGACCTTACCTGATAATGCTGGGTGTAATTCCCAAATAACAACGCGGTCTAAACCGAAAGTAAATTGTAATATTGACAGTTCAAGAAACCGCGAAAGCCTCAAAGAATATATATCAACCCTGACGCGACGCTAGCGCCAACAATATACAGTGGAACTAAAACATTTTTTTGTAGGTAGGGATCTATCGAAGACACTTCCACAACAATTTTTGTATTTTATCAGCTAACCACACACACTTCTCGGTAAACATTAAATACAAGGGGGAACGGAATGACTTCCAAAATGGAAAGTCATAGCGTTATATACCTATGAAGTGAGTCCGATGCAAATGTATCTCTTTGGGAAGTGATATGATACACTTTGTATATACAGGGTGTCCCAAAACTCCTGGGACCCAACTTTGTCATATACCAAAATGTACCGTTTGTCCGTGAGAGGACTTCAAAGTTTACTTAAAAAATCACATTTTTGTATGCTGTTCAGAAACGTGTGAACCAATTGTAATGAAATTTGGTACCTGGGCACTTCAAAGGAAGCCACTACTTTCAGTAACGAAAGAAACCCAAAGAAAATTGGAGAAGGGTTAAAACCACCCCCACCCCCTGATAAATTTGTTCAGAATTTTTTTAAGGATGATGATACGATTCTATGTTTTTTTTAAGGTGAAGACTTATTCATTAGCTTCATTTTTTGACTCTTGTAAAAACTCCGTAATTCGTATAGTTTCGAAGAAAAAAAAATGTTTACTCAAACACTGATAACCGATATTATTATTGCAGGTTTAATTGTATTACAAAATTTAGTTGGCCGTAGACACAAAAATAAAACTTTTTTACAACAAATGTTCAATGTGACCTCCACCTTCATTGATGCAGAGGTCAACACGACGTAAAAAATTGAAATGCACCCTTCTTAAAACATCGTCGTTTTCTCGTAGTGCGTTTACACCATTTTGAATTCTGTCCCACAGTTGTTCAGCATTATTAATTTGTACCTCGTATACTTTTGTTTTTAACGCTCTCCATATGAAGAAGTCACAAGGATTTAAATCTGGAGACCGCGGTGGCCATTGAATGGGTGCTTCTTGTCCCCTACCAATCCATCTACCAGCAAATTGTTCATTTAGATATTCTCTTACGGCACGTGCAAAATGAGGTGGTGCACCGTCGTGCATGAAAAACATGTTTTGACGCAAATTAAGGGGCAAGTCTTCTAATAACTCTGGCAAAGTTTCTTGGAGAAAAAGAAGGTAACTAGCGCCATCCAGACGATCAGGCAATCAGAACGGTCCAACCAAAAAATTGTCGATAATTCCGACCCAGACATTAATTTTAAATTCTCGTTGATAATGTCTAGCTTTAACAGCATGTGGATTTTCATCTGAATAAATATGTTCATTGTGTTGGTTTGTCATGCCACGACTCGTAAAACAAGACTCATCAGTTTTTTTTTTAATACAGTTTGTGCCAGTTCAGCACTATGTGCTATTCATGGCAGTGCTAATAATAGGGTTTAACTTCTAATAACTATGGAGGTTTATGGTCCTCTATCACTGTAATGAACTGGATTACTACTACATTAAACGATAAAGTTATCACTATGTTGATATAAAGTACACTATATTTCGCACTAATTTAGTGAATATGGCTAATTTGCTGGTTGGTGGGATTATTCACTATCACTGTTTGTAAGGTCAATTGGTAACTTCCTTTTTAATCTGGTGTGCAATGATCTTTTACCTAAATCGTAATGCACTGCGCCACTACACTGATTAATATTATCATAAAATGTTTTAACAGTTTTATTTATAAATTGCTGAACTGTGGGGATACCTGCTTCTCGATGAAGCTGGGAGTTTCTGACAAACCACTGTGCATTTGTTATAGTGCGCAACACTTTGTTTTGTAGAACCTGAAGTTTGCGTATATTGGTTTTTGATGTTGCACCCCAGACACTACATCCATATGTAAATATTGGCCTGATAATGGACTTGTAAATTAGGGTACCGCTTTGTACTTTCAGTGTTGACTTTTTATTTAAGATTGGGTATAGCATAGATATTCTCGCATATGATTCAGACAATTTTTTATTTATGTGATAGCCCCATGTTAATCTCCGATCTAAGTATATTCCAAGGTACCTCACTGCGCTGTCTTTTGGATTCCAGAGGATAGGGATGTTATTGATAATTATGTTTGTTGGATCTGGAGGCCGTCGAAGGGTAAAGATTTTGGCTTCACATTTGTCTGGATTTATTTGTATACCCCATTTATTAAACCATATATTTAGTTGGTCAATACTATCTTGAAGTTTGTTTGCCGCTAGGTTAATGTCATGATCTTGTGCGATGATGGCAGTATCATCAGCGTACATAGCCAGGTTAGTTCTTGGGGTTGCGGGGAAGTCAAACATAAAAATGTTAAACAGGGTGGGGCCCAATATAGACCCCTGTGGGACACCAGCATTGATGGGGAAGCTCGTGGAAAAGTATGAATTTACTCTTACTTGAAAAGTTCTTGCCAATAAAAATGATTTGATTATGTGTAATAGATATAGAGGGATGTTCATAGCTATCATTTTATATATCAAACCATTTGTCCATACTCGGTCGAATGCCTGTGCAACATCAACAAAGACTATTAACGTGTGCATTTTATTGTCGTATCCGCTTTCTACAGTTTCCGTGATTCTCAATAACTGATGATTGGTGGAGTGAGAAATCCAAATTGGGATTTTGGAAGAATATTGTTTGATTCTAGGAATTGGTTTAAACGAAATTGTATAACTCGTTCGAGGAGTTTGGAGACGGAGTACAGTAGGCTAATGGGTCTATAGTTGGCTGGATTGTTATGCGGTTTACCTGGCGTGGGAATCATTATAATTACAGCTTCTTTCCAAGTAGTGGGGAAATATTAAATTCTCAAGCAGGCATTACATATTGCTGTTATAAAAGCTATGGATTTGTGAGGTAGATTCTTAAGAAGTTCGTTGGGTATCATGTCTTTTCCCGGTGCCTTCTTATTTTTAAGTTTTTTAATATAGTTTTTAACTTCTGTGAGAGATACTGGTTCAGTGACTATTATTTCATTAGCCCTGAAACTATTTACTTCACGTTCTATAAGTTGGACATGATTTAAGTTATTTCCGTCGAATGAAGTGGTAAATGTGTTCTCTAACTGTTGAGCAAAAACTTCACATTTATCTTTGTCTTCGGAGTAGGTGCAGTCATGAATTCGTAATGTTGGGATACTCATGGGTTGCCTTAGAATCCTTTTAGTGGCTCTCCACATGTTTGGATCTCCAGGGTCAAGGGTTTCTATATAATTGTTGTAAGAAACTATTCTAAACTGGTCCAGTTCTTTCCTAACCAAACGTATCAGGCTGTTGAGATGGACTTTAGCTGCTGGATTTCGGGTATTCTGCCATATTCTGCGCACTCTATGCTTTTCTCTAATGAGGTTTAGTATATGTGTTGGGGGAGTTTGGTAGTTTATTGGTCTATGTGCCCGGGCGACTACGGTGGATTGTTGAATTGATAAAGTGGCTGCTTCCCTGAAGGATTTGATTGCATCATCAATGACTTTCTGCGAGGTTAAGTTGGTGGGGCAGATTAGCTGGTTATGCATTAACGTTCGAAAGTGCTCCCAGTCAATAGGACCGTTTATTAACTTTGGAAGTTTCGGGTAGTAATATGGAGAGTATTGTAGGGTGAACACAACGGGTAAGTGGTCAGAATCAAGCTCTGTTAGTACAGTTTGGGTTATTGGTAGAATAAGATTTTTATGCATAATTATATCAAGAATATCTGGTAATTGATTGGATCTGTATGGAAAATATGTATATTCTGCCGGTGCAGAGATATGCACTGCCAGTTGCGAACTAAAATTGGCAAGTTTAACTCCATTAGGATTATTTGTTCTGCAACCCCAGTTTGTATGTTTACAATTCATATCGCCTGCTAGTAGCGTAGGCTGTGAACCTTCAAAGATGTTTTTAAGCTCATTCAGATTAAGTTGGTTGTTGGGAGGTTTGTATGCAGAAATGATATTAAGTGAAGAGTTATTCTCCAGGGTTAGTTTAATCGCCACGGCTTCTAGTTGGTGAATGTCTTCCAAGTCAAGCTGAGTTGCTGCTAGGTTCCGTTTAAGAATTATTGCGGAACCTCCCCATCCTATTGCTGCTTCTCTGTCTTTTCTATAGATTTGATATCCCGGGATTGTGAATTTTTCATTTTCAATTAGGTGTGTTTCTGTGATACATGCGATATCTACGCCGTGCCTGGCGATAAGTGAGATGAATATTGATCGTTGGGTTTTTAAACCATTAGCATTCCAATTAAGAAGGGTTAACTTGTCAATAGGTTTGTGATTATTTGCCGCCATTTAGAAATAGCGTTGGTAATAGGGACAAAAAGAAATTTTTTATTTGATCAAGGTAGGGGGAAATTATTTCAAGAATGGAATTGATGACTTTGGATATAAGGGTATCTGTACTGGCTGATCTTTGACTGTTGTTATTGGGTTGACTGGGATTGTAGGGATTGGGATTGTTATTTAATGTTTGAGTATATGTTGGCTTAGAAGTGATATTTCCTATTAAAGATGCGTTGGGATTGGTAGGTCTTACTGTGGTTAAAGGTGTTTTATTGTTGAGTTTTCTGATGTATGGACAGCCTCTGTAGTTGGCCGTGTGTTCTCCTCCGCAGTTAACACATGAAGGTTTAACATCCTTGAGTTCATTGAGAGTAATGATGGTGCTCAGTACATTTTACACAGCGTGGAGGTAGATGACAATAGTTTTTAGTATGTCCAACGACACTCATCAGTAAACAAGGTATTAGTGTGGAATCCATCGTCGACTACTCTGCGCTCCCGAATAATTTCTGCAAAATTTAAACGTGATTCGTGGTCAAGTGGCAATAATTCTTGAACTGGCTGGATATGAAAAGGACGAATTAATTGATCGGCAAGGATCCGATTTACAGTGCTTTTTGGAATCCCAGTTTCACGTTACAATATTCTGGTACTGATCTCAGGATTGTTATCAATCCTTTGAAGAACTGCTTCTTCCACAATGGGTATTCGGGCTTGTCGAGGTCTTCCAGTGTTAAATCTGGCTGGCTGCAAACTTCCTGTTCGAAGACGACATTCGATACGAGCAAAAGTTTTGTGATTTGGAATTCTTCGATTTGGATATCTCTCTTGATACACGCGGACACTCTCGCGGCAGTTACCTTGACAGTATCCAAGAACTAATAACATGTCGGTCTGCTTATTGAAAGGGAAATCCATATTTGATAGCGGCAAAA
>JABXWE010103585.1:0-15447 GCA_014611495.1 Limonius californicus | reverse complement strand
GTAATTAGTTTCTTTTAAAATGTTTACATTTCAACAAGCAATCTATTAATCAATTTTTCAGAAATTTTTTGTTTATATTTTTTTTGTTTGTTCTGGAAGGGGGGCAGCTGCCCTCTCTTGCCCCCCCCCCCCTTGATTCGCCCTTGCTTCGAAAGCGTGTTCCGTGAGCAACAACGAAGAACAATTACTTAAACTTCAATTTTTTTATTTCTGTCAAACTTATAAATTTCAAAATTTCTAGGTATTCATGATTTTTGTATGTGGAATGAATAGACAATTATGCAGTGTTGTCAAGAGTACTTATAATGTTTGGTGGCAAAAATGAGAAGTACGAAATCTTTTTTTATTTAGTTAATGTTACTAGTGTTCAATGTACTTAATTAAAGAAATTTTTTTATTTTACTGGTCATGAAACAACGGAAATCCAACTTTCAGGGATTCTTTCGGCGTTATAACAGCCACGTAATTTCTGTTTGAATTTTTAGTGTCAATTTTAATCTACTTTTACCATTTTTCTGCGAAGACGAAATTTGAAACACCCTGTATAGTCAAAGATATTTATACCGCAAGCGCCCTACTAGTAAATTCTTTCGGAAACTGGAAGAAGTTCTAAGGGAAAATTGACCACCGCTGAAAAAAGGTAACAACAGACCAGCTACAAGCTAATTAAATGAAATGAATCGAAGTTATTTCTGAAGATTTATATTTTCGTCAAACCGATTTCTCAAGACAGCTAGTAATTTGCCAGCTTTCAGTTTCAAGAATCATTCCAGCAAATCAGATTCATCTCTACCACCACATAACTTTAGTAAAGAAAGGATCTCGAAGGAAATGATTTATTAAGACTATTACAGTTCTGTCAGTTTATTCAAGATCAAATGAATTTGGGTGAAACTTCGTGCACAGCGCGATGAAGCACGTTTTGTCGTGGTAGCGTTAACAAACACAATTGTGATTATTAGACACAAGTTATCCCTTGCTGGATAACAATTAGGCATTTTGAACGAGTACATTTTGTAAAAGTGTAATGTTGAATTCTAAGGGATTATTTTGGTCCTTTTGAGGGAAATTTTACATGGAATAATTATTTTAATTTTCTTCATTATACATTGCTACTATTAGCTGAAAAAGTGGATTTAAAGACAATATGGTATGTGGTACCCAGCAAGATGACGCCTCCGCGCACTATCGTGTCGATATAACGCTGTAGTGAAATTAAATATTTGAAAAAAGTGGTTTGATAAAGGTTTTACTTTTGGCTGGCCACCCTGTAACCCCGATCGTACTCCGCTGGATTTATTATTGTGGAGTACAGTAATATTAAAGATTAGATTTACCAAACTTCTACTGTTCATGTGGAAGATTTCGAAAACAGAATCAGAGAAGCTTGTGGTTGATTTTGAGAAAGATAGAGGTCAAAGAAATAATGAACGGTATTTTGAAAATATTTTAAATTACAAATTGTGCTATATACATACTATTTTATGAAATTTAAAATACTTAAGTTTAGATCTGTATTTATAAACAATACATTGTTGTTTTCGTTCACACTTACTTTATTTAGAAGGAGTATAATAAAAATACCAAACATACCAAACAGGCATTTCTGATGCATAATACAATCAATAAAAATTTAGGTGCTGCAGTATGATCTCATATGTATTTTGGGTTGCCTATTTGTCGAATGTTAGGCTTTTACTTTTCCCTGAATCATCGGGTACACAAAACTGACAGACTAATATAATATAATAATATTTACTGATAGGTACTTGTTTTTATTCGAAATAGCACACAGTCTACTTGTTACAATCAATAAGCTGTGGATTAATTTTTATTTTCTAATAAAACACGGCTATTATTTAAATAAGACGTGCTTACAGAAAGTCTATTTTAAAATTCAAAGTTGGTGATTTATTAGTGGTATTAATTACACATCCCATCACAAATACTGATGCTGTCAAAATAGTAGATGTACTTCACAAATTAAAGCAAATGAATTTATACCGAGTGATTCACGAGAGAGTATCATGCGAAAAATACGAGGGTTGCCTTTTCTATTCCGAGATTGGGCAACCCTAGTGCTGCCATCTGGCAATTGACGTCTCTATCGTAAAGTTTGACATTTTTGACGGTATACTTACTCAGAACGTGAATGTGATGCGCCTGGAAGCTGCTTTACGTGCAAATAGACGCCTTAGTCAGACAACTTTCTGAGATGATCAGCATCAGTATAGGAAGTGTTCAATCCATTATTTATACGTTTGGTTATCACAAAGTTCTTGCTCAGTGGATTCCACCGATGACCAAAAGAATTTTCGTTCAGCATTGTCACTACAGCATGTGATGCGCTAACAAAAAGAAGGCATTATCTTTTTACACCGGATCGTTGCTGGTGATGAATCTTGGTGCTATCACTATGGACCGGAATCGAAGCGTCAGGGTATGCAGATTCTCCGAAGCCGAAAAAATCCGATCTCAAATTCCAACGGGAAAAGTAATGTTAACCGTATTTTTGACTATCAAGGTGTATTACTGTTGGATTTTAAAGAGCCTGGTGTCAACATCAATGCTGAAGAATACGCGGATACCTCACAACACTTACGTGTCAACATCAAGAATAATCGTCCCGGTAAACGTACAAACGGTGCTATTCTTTTGCATGATAATGCTCGTCCCCCATGTAGCCCGAGTGATTCAAGACATGCTTACGTGTATGTGCTGGGAAGTGCTAGAAAACCCGCCCTACAGTTCCGATTCACCCCCAAGCGACTTTCATGTCTTTGGCCCATTCAAACAATCGTTAAAGGGACAGTGATTCACTTTGGACGCTGAAGTGCAGACTACCGTTAGAGAATGGTTTGGTCAGCAGCCGCAAGAATTTTACCAGCAGGGAATCTATAGATAGTATGACAGTGGTACTCATGCCTTAATGTAAGATTTTTTTTCGGTTGAGTTAATAAAAATTTGGTTACAGTCTCCAGACGTGTTTCTATTAAACAATACAGGGTGTTAATGAATTGCAGGGACAAACTTCTAGGGCTTAAAGTATACATGAAAACAAACATTTTTTGTTAATAAATGTATGGTCAAAAGTGTTTCTTTTCAGGGATAAAGATTCTTTAAAAAGCGCCTAAATGTAGGCAACTCAATTTACTACCTACTATTTGCTTCCATAACGAGGAAATTAATACAGGATAAATATGAGAAATATTCTGTATTTAATTCCGTCGTTATGGAAACAAATAGCAGGTAGTAAATTGAGTTGCCTACATTTAGGCGCTTCTTAACGCATCTTTGAGAAGCTCTACCCCCAAAAGGAAACACTTTGGACCATACACTTATTAACAAAAAATGTTTGTTTTCATGTATACTTTAAGCCCTAGAAGTTTGTCCCTGCAATTCATTAACACCCTGTACACCCGAAACGTTTTAAAAATCACTTTTTTGAGTTCTTTTAGGTACAAAAGACGCATTTCCATACAAATCTTAATATCGAAAATCTACCCAATACACAATATTGGTATTATAAGAAAATAATAGGCATAACCAATAAAATGTAAACTCAATTTTGTTGAATTTGGTGTGACTTATATGATTTTTGGTGTGTGGTGGGAGCTGGTTTTCTTGACAGAACGTCGAATATGGCTTGGATTCAATCCCTTAGCATTACCACGTAGTATATGAAAATTTTGTGCTGTAATCCATCACACACACATTTCCAACAGGATTAACAACAGTGGAAGCTTAATCCTTAAATCGTCCTCTGGAATTTCTGTCATTCGCATTCGACGTTGAACTGTAGGTCCCCCGTGTTTCTACCTTAGCGCTGAGGAGAAACACGTGGTAGTGATGAGGCCGGTGCCCAGCCGTTCAAGATTGATGATGACTTTTGACTTCTTATGCATTGTGAAAATCGGCAAAAAAGCTTTTCAATAACTGATAGTCTGTAACGGATATACATTTCCAGTTCGAATAATACGAGGAGTCGGACAAATATGAAAAAGGATTGGCACTACTGCGGATGCTATAAGAAACTGACTGTTTCCAAATGATATCCAAATTGTAGCTGGAGCTTTCGTCTATACATAGCTAAAACGGCATCCTGTCAGAATTTGCGTGGTAGGCTGTGCATGCGAATGAACAAGTTAGTGCAGTTGTCACATGCGACACAAGTAAAACATGGAGCAGAGAGCGAACATTAAGTTTTGTTTCAAATTGGGGAAAACGGCCACTGAGACATTCGAGATGTTGAATACTGTGAAGGGCGATGAGGCCATGTCCCGTACTCGCGTTTTCGAGTGGTTTGCCAGATTTCGTGAAGGTCGGCGGACCTTTACGATGATCAGAAGCCGGGTCGTCCGATCACAACGAGAAACCCCCGTAACGATCGAAAAAGTCCGACAACTTGTGGCGGCTGAACGACGACTGACACTGAGAATTATGGAGCAGGAGCTGAGTATTAGCCCTGAAACCATTAGAACCATTTTGGAGAAGGATTTCAAGAAAAGGAAGATCTGTGCCAAATTTGTCCCGCACAATTTGACCGCTGAGCAAAAAGCGCATCGAGTGGACACCTCCCGCGACTTCATTGCAACAGCCAACAGTGACCCAAATTTTTTGGATTCAGTTGTTACTAGTGACGAGTCGTGGTGCTTCCAGTACGATCCAGAAAACAAGAGACAAAGCATGGAATGGCGATCGAAGAAGTCTCACAGGCCAAAGAAATTTCATCTCCAAAAATCGAAAGTGAAGACCATGCTGATCACTTGCTTCGACAGTCAAGGCATCATTCACAAAGAATTTGTGCCACCGGGTGTCACCGTCACTAGCCTGTACTGCAAGGGTGTCATGACGCGTTTACTAAAACGCATTCGACGTGAGCGACCGCATTTGGCAGCCTCCGGCAAGTGGCACCTTTTACACGACAATGTCCTTGTGCATTCTGCTTTGATTGTGAAGACGTTTTTGGCGACAAGAAATGTCCCAGTCTTAGAACATCCTCCCTATTCGCCGGATCTGTCTTCAGCGGACTTCATGCTGTTTCCTCAGCTGAAATTGACCCTCAAGGGAAGGCGCTTTGACGACGTGGAAGACATTCAACGGAATGTTACCGCCGAACTAAACGCACTTCCTCGCGACAAGTTTAAGCAGGCTTTCCGCGACTTGTATCGTCGATGTCAACGGTGCATAGAAGTCGAGGGAGATTACTTCGAAGGACGCTAGAGGTATTTTCACCTACGGCTACCTCACATGCTTTGTATTTGATCAATCCCGTTATATATTTGTCCGACCTCGTATATTTTAGATCTATTCACATTTAGGGAATTAGTTCTCCGTATTCTACTATTTGCAACTATTTTGTTATGGACGTTTGGATTTTTAACTAATAATACGATATCTACACGTTTGTGTTAGAATATTCTAATTGAATATACAGTTATAGATCAAATATGTACTTTTTGTAATGCAAGAAGAGTAAAAGTAAGTTATTTAACGATAAAATCTGCACCGCCATGATGCCGTTTAATTATTTTTGTTATGAAGGTATTCCGTAACTACAGCTAAATGCATTTTCAAAACTTACAACAGCATCAAAAACACAAACGAATACATATAAGTGCAGCTTGCACCGAAACTCAAACCACCCACCATCTGTTAGCCAAATGGTGTGCGTTGGTTTGTGAAATAATAATAACGTCGACAAAGCAACCGCTAACCATTTGGTAAACAGGCACGTGTAAGGGTTGTTCCACTGTGATAGGAAACTTTTCCCGCTAATTTCGAGTCCTCGACTTGAGAAAATGCAAAAATTTAATCAACGGGAAAGAGGCGACCCTCCGGTTTCATCAATTTTCCAGTTGGTTAAGCGTTACTCGATTTTAAAACGTCTATTTTTGGTACGGACACGTCTTACGAGAGCGTCTGCGATGATGTAAAGTATTGGAATAAGCGAGAAAAACGAACGGTACCTACGGAAACTCTTAAATGTCTCTTAAATTCGGTCTTAAATTGAAAAATATGACCTGCGGCAATTCTTCACTACGGAAACGTGGAAAATTACTAATTGAATTGGACACGATAGTACGTTATCGAGCGTGTAATTTAAGTTGGAGAAACAACTTTTCCGTTGGTGGTGGGAAAAGTGTATTTTTAATTATATTTACACTCTATAATACTGAAGTTTTTTAAGTATACGGCATTTTTATCTTTCCCTACTATACGTATAGGGGAAAGTATCGATTTCGTGCAAAATTGTGATTGAGGTTTAACGAAAATATTCGTTTCACACCCCAAGGAACCCAAAAAAGTCGCTTTTAATAAATCCGAAGTTTGGTATATCGAGGATTATTAAAAATTCATCAGTAACACACGTATATTTTTTAAATGTGAAGAACTATTTGCAAAAATAATCTGCACTTTTGAAACATGATATCTAGAATACTATATGCAAAAACGAATCATCATAATGATAATCAGATGATAATTTTTTAATAGTGTTGTGTATTTTTTGTTGATTTTCATATTTTTACGGATTCAAAGTAGCATAATTGATTTCAAAAGATCTTTTATTTAGTAGATCACTCTTACATAGATCAATCATAATTTCGTGTAAGTGAATTGTATGATCAGGATCATTTCTGTGGACTCCGCGCACCGATTTAATTTTGTATGGATGCCATTTTTCTTTTTAAATGCTTTAGAAGTGTACTTTAACTAATTTGAGTATTTAAAGCAAACTTTGAGTAGTAGGTATGAACGTATAATTTATATTGGAAATTGTAGATTACTATTAAATGGATCAATTATCATTTCACATAATTGAATTGCACAATCAGGATCATCTCCACTGATCTCGCGTACTAATTAAATTTTGTCTGACTGCCATTACCCTAGTTCTAAATACTAAAACCGCATTTTAACTAATTTGATTGTGTAAAGCAACCTCCCAATTAGTATATTTATATCAGAGTGTAATTTATATTTGAATTTGTAAATTATTATTACATGGATCAATTATCATATCATGTAATCGAATTGTACCATCAGGACCATCTCCATTAATCTCGCATTCTGATTTAATTTTGTATGACTGCCTTATCGTCTTTCTACATACTTAAACTGTATTTTAACTAATTTGATTCTCTAAAACAACCCCCTCTCTTCCAACTAGTATATTTATATCAGAATATAATTTATATTGGAACTTATAGATTACTATTACATGGATCAATCATCATTTCACATAAATGAATTGTAACCTCAGGATGATATCCATTGATTTCGTGTGCATATTAAATCTTGTATGACTGCCATTACCCCATTTCTAAATACTTAAACTGAATTTTAACTAATTTGATTGTATAAAGCAATCTCCAATTAGTATATTTATATCAGAATATAATTTATATTTGAATTTGTAAATTACTATTACATGGATCAATTATCATTTCCTGTAATTGAATTGTACCATCAGGACCACATCCATTCATCTGGCATACTGATTTCATTTTGTATGACTGCCTTGTCCTCTTTCTAGATACTTAAACTGTATTTTAAGTAATTTGATTCTCTAAAACAACCCCCTCTCTTCCAACTAGTATATTCATCAGAATATAATTTGTGTTGGAAATTGTAGCTCACCATTACATGGATCAATCATTATTTCACATAAATGAATTGTACCATTAGGATCATCTCTATTGATCTTGCATACTGATTTAATTTTGTATGACTGCCATTATCCCCTTCCTAAATACTTAAACAGTATTTTAACTAATTTCTCTAAAACAACCCCCTCCCCCACCAGTATATTTATATCCGAATATATTTTATATTTGAATTTGTAAATTACTATTACTTGGATCAATTATCATTTCACATAATTGAATTGTACCATTAGGATCATCTCTATTGATCTTGCATACTGATTTAATTTTGTATGACTGCCATTATCCCCTTTCTAAATACTTAAACTGTATTTTAACTAATTTCTCTAAAACAACCCCCTCCCCGACCAGTATATTTATATCCGAATATAATTTATATTTGAATTTGTAAATTACTATTACTTGGATCAATTATCATTTCACATAATTGAATTGTACCATCAGGATGATCTCCATTGATCTCGCATACTGATTATATTTTGTATGACTGCCATTACCCCATTTCTAAATACTTAAACTGAATTTTAACTAATTTGATTGTCTAAAGCAACCGCCCAACTAGTATATTCATATCAGAATATAATTTATATTCGAAATTTAGCTCACTATTACATGGATCAATCATCCTTTCACATAAATGAATTGTACCATTAGGATCATCTCCATTGATCTCGCATACTGATTTAGTATTGTATGACTGCCTTTATTCCCTTTCTAAATACTTAAACTGTATTTTAACTAATTCGATTCTCTGAAACAACCCCCTCCCCGACTAGTATATTTATATTTGAATTTGTAGATTACTATTACTTGGATCAGTCATCATTTCACATAATTTTGAAACAAACAACCTGAGTAGTGACTTCTAAAAATGCAATTTGTTGTAGAAATTGTAAATTGTTGCTGCTTCGATCAATTATAACTTCACAGCATTGAATTCTGTGATCAGGGTTGTGCCTGTGAATAGATTACATCGAGAAATACTAACTGTACAGCTTACGTACTGATGTTTGTATGTGATTGTATGAATGCAGTTTTGGGCTTCTTAAATACTTTAAAGCTGAACTATAATTGGTTTATTTGTTTGAAGCAATCTTTCGAGGATTATCTTCCAGAATTATTAGAATATTTATTCGCACGTCTTCTTGAATTTCAGGACGACCTTTTCTAGCACAATCCCCGATATTACCAAATTCTCTAACTATTTGCAAACTGCCAACGTGTATTGGCTGTGAGATCTGGATATATATTATTAAATAATACGCAGATCTTGTCTTGCGCCCATCTCTTATCGACAGATCCAATCATCGTTAAAATTTCAGTTGTGCGAGTGTCACTCACCCGCGCTATTATTGTAAATTTGCGAAATTAAGAGAATAGAATTTATGTATAAGTACCCAAAAACAACTTGTCGGTATATAAATACACAGGGTGAATCTGAAAATATTTACACCACGCGATTCTGCATCAAAATCTGAGCAAAAAATTCTACAAGAGTCTTTTGCTCGAAAACGTTTAGTTTCGAAGAATTCTTAATTAAAGTTTTGTAAACTTAGCAACACGGTGTGGTCAGTCGTACTGAGCTGTGTGTTAAGTCGCCTGCGATTCACATAGCAACGCACTTGATTTCATATGGAATCTAAGGAGATTGTATACAGGCTTCCTTTATGGCAATATTCTAATTTTAATGTGCCTCTTGCATTTTTGAATTAACAGTACACAACTAGTAAGAAAATATCGAGTACGTTTTAAGTTTCTTATTTTGTAAATTACAGCAACTGCTCAAAGTGGCTACCCCCAACTGCTATGCATTTCATGCACCTACATATTATGCTCCCGTTTAGATTTTGAAGCATATTTTCTTGTCGAATTATTATAACTGCTCCATTTATTCGTTGCTAAAATTGCTCCCGTGTATCAATTTCCACTGCTTACACAAATGATTTTAATGTTCCCCACAATAAAAAATCAAGACAGCTTAAATCTGGGCTTCTTGGTGGCCAAGGTAATGGACTGCCACGACCAATCGTTCTGGAAATTCACGATTTAAACATTTTCGTGTTTGAATTCCCCAGTGTGCTGGTGTCCCGTCCATTTGAAGATACATATTTCTTCTTAAATTTAATGGTACATCATCCAATCGATCCCTACATTTGGTGTCTAAGAATTCAACAAAATTATTCGCGTTTAGGCGATCAGGCAAAATGTGTGGTCCTATAAGCCTGTTACCAATAATAACACCCCACACATTAACCCTAAACCGAACTTGATGATTTGTTTGGTACAGTGAATAGGGATTTTCATAGGTCCATTGTTGCATGTTATGGATATTAAATGGTCCATTTTGGTGAACGTAGTTTCATCAGTCCACAAGATATGTCCAATAAAACCAGGATCCTTTTCTTGCTCACGAAGTAACCATCTGCAGAATCTGACTCTTTCCTGATAGTCTTCTGGTAATAATCCCTGTACTCGTTGATAATGATACGGGTGCAAGCCATTTTCCTGTAATAAGCGATGAACTGTTCTTGGGCTAACATCAAACATTCTGGCAATTGATTGGGTACTTTGTTCTGGTTCATTTTCGACTACATTTAAGATATTTTCTTCAACCAATATAAAAATATATAGTAGGTATAGTAACAATACTCGATGAGGATGGCCTCTGTCAGCTACTGGAGTGGGTGCAGTTCTTCCAGTTTATCGCATTTGTTGATCCAATCGTCGAATATCATTACTATTTAGATGCCTTCTGGTTGGATAGCGTTCGGCATACAAATTAGCAGCAGCATTAAAATTGCTACGACATTCCTCTAAAATCTGATACATGTCTGTATACTCCACAAAACTGTACTCCATAACGCTAATTTGGGGAATCAAACACAAATGAACTAAAATCAAACTAAACTGAAGGTAACACTAAAATAATGAATGCAAAGAGAATTAAACACGGTGTTTCGGTCAGCAAATTGTCACAGAAATGTCATTAAAAGTCAAAATACTTAAAATAAAAAACTACGTTAAAGCCTACGTTTGTTTTAAAATGTGAAATATGTATTTCACGTTATTGCAACATTTTTGGAAAATATAACAATAAGGGGAAGTTTTGATATTTAAGCAAAATGAACGAAACAGTTTGGTTGGACTGTTCTAATTTTTTTTTGTTCTACCCTTAAGGCACTGAAGCACTGGGGCTTATTTTACTTTCTCTACATTAAATCTAATTTAAACTATCTGTACTTATGAAGAACCGGGTATCAAACCCACGTCCGAACGTCCCGAATGTCTCTGTAGTCTTGGCTGCAAGCAGGAGAACCATATTTAAAAGTGTATACAGGGGTATATTTACAAAAATGTACAATGTGTTTCAAATTCAAACTCATTCAAGAAATGGCAAGAGATGCAACTTCAGTTGCAAAACATGCGCATCTATAAGGTTACTCCATCAGTCTATACCGATTTTCATAATTAGGAAGTTGTGAATCAATTTTCATTCTGTAACTGTTCTCCAACAGCTAAGAAAACACGGCCGTTGTTTGATCAGTTTATGACTACATATAGTATAGTTTTACTGTTCATATTAGTTTACAAAAAAAGAGAGGCTGTCAAATATAACTCGAGAGAAAAATAGCCCTCAGTTCTATGCAATTTTCTTACATACAAGGTGTATAGTAGATTAGAATATATACAAACTAGAAAAAACATTTCTTTGGCAATGGGACCCTTAAGATATGAAAAAATAATAATTGAAAATTTTATCCAAAATTGTTTGACTACCGCAGGATAATAACAAAAAATTGAGTTCAAAGACATTTTATGCAAAGGAGAGTAAGATAGAAGTGCAAAGCAATTTCTTATCACCTGCCACAAACCAACACTATTAGGTAGGTCAGGAACTTCTATTCAGTCTGTTGTTGTTATCACAAGCCAGACAAGTTTTTACGTACTTGCCACTTTGGATTTACTTTACAATTATGTAGTAACCTTCTACAGCTTAAATGCATTTTCTATGTATCATCAGCAGTTCTCAAACAAAATTTTATTTTATTTTTTAATTTAATAAAATAAACTTAATGATTTTTGAAAAATGAATAGTACCATTGAATTCTGCTTGAGCCAATCTATTACTGGTTTAAATATTTGTACCTATTTCTGATACACCCTATATATTACAAAGTATTAGGATATTTCAATTTTTAATGACAGTATTAGAAATCAGAGATGCCTCTTTGATACGTTTGACAGTTTTTTGAGAGGCTTCTTTTCGATATTCCATTAATATAAATACAGGCAATTGCTTACCTGTCTACGAAACTATATGTGAAAGAAGAAGAAGAAGGCGTAAAAGACGTAGAAGGCGAAAAAAAAATGAAAAAGATTAAACAGACGAAGAAGAAGATGATGAAGAAGATGATGAAGAAGAAAAAGAATTAGAAGAAGAAGAGGAAGACGAAGGGGAAGACGAAGAGGAGGAGGAAGAAGACGAAGAGGAGCAGGAAGAAGACGAAGAGGAGGAGGAAGAAGACGAAGAAGAAAAACTTAGATATTTATTAATAACATTTTGTTGTCTTCGTTTACACTTAAATTATTTAAAAGTTCTTCTTCTACGAGTTTCTACGACTGTCGTCGCATCTTCTTTACGCCTTTTTGCCGCCCTTCTCTGTCATTCCATACCTTCTCTTGTAAATCTCTTTCTTGCATTGCATTTCCTTCGTCCACGATATTCTCGGTCTTCCCTTCTTGTTTCTTTCAAATTGTACCCATTGTACCCAACAGTTGTTTCGGCCATCTATCCTCCGGCATTCTGTTTACCTGTCCATACCATGTTAATTCCTGTTGCAGTATTCTATCGACTACCGTTTCAAGATCATCCATCTTATGCCTTATGTATTCGTTTCCAATTCTTTCTAACCCACTTTTTCTCATACTTCTTCTGTGTGCGTCCATTCCTGTTGCTAATAATTTTCAATTTATTGCCTTACTTATCGTCCAGACTTCTGCTCCATAGGTCAATATGCTCTCTACTATTCATCGATATATCATGACTTTCGTTGTTTAGTGATATGTTCATCCCACCCTATGCCGTTCAACATCTTACCGCTGCTCTGCCTTGATTTATTCGTCTCTTAATTTCTGATTCTATTGAGCTATTCTTATCGAATATTGTTCCTAAATATTTAAATTCATTGACCCCCGTTATTTCATTTTCTTCCATTTGTAAATTCGGGGTTTCCTTATTACCGATGACCATGTATTCTGTTTTCTCGAGGTTAAGGCTGATCCTCCCGGCCAAAATTGGTTATTTTTTCATTTTTTGGGTGTAATTCATTTTTTTTTTATATGTATCATACATCAAATTACGCGTATTTTTAATATCTACCCCGCTGAATATGTATCATTATTTTAAAAAAATGTATCACGTAAAAAGTAGACCGCAATCGTTTTATTTTTATTGTTTTTGCATTCTTTGGTATCTAGATCTAAAGATAGCATTTTGATTTTTTGGATTAACATTAATAATACTATTCCCTAGCCCGCTGAATCTAAAACAAGACAAAGAAAAAATTATTTATTTAAATAAAAGCAAGAACGTAGAGGACGATGTATCTTCATGTCTACGATACTTTTAGAAAAGAAAATAAGCAGACATGTGTAAAATGCTGTACTTGATATAAATCAGTAATAACCAGTTTAAAAAAAGGTGTATTGTTTAAATAATCTCATGTCATTTTTGTATATTTTGCACATTTAGTTCTCCAACTTGGCCGCGAGAGGCGCTGTAGATTGTTCAGGTAGAAACTTCGGTGCAAGCCAACTTTATTACGGTGATGGGTAGATAATCGTTTTATTACCCGGCCATAATGGAACATTTTATGTATTGACAAACCAAATGTGTCTTTGAATTCAAAAAGTTGCAAACTAACAAATAAAAGAAAATTATAATTAGTCTTACTAGATTCATGGCAATATCTATGCAATTGTTATGTATTTAAAAAAAATGTATATACCGTATGTCTCCGAATACAGTTTACAAGAGGAACAAAAATTTATTTTTGATTTTACGAAAAAATGACGAAAAAATAGAAAGTTTTGCTTGATTTGAAATACATATGTACCTATTTCTGTTATTAAAGCTATTTAGGTTATTCTTTTTTTTATCAAATTTTTTGGTATCACTATTTTCGTTCGTGCAGTACTTTTTAAAAGTCTGTTTTAGTTGGCTTTGAAATGTTAACAAATTTATGTTTTCGAATTTAGTTTAGTAGAGAGAAAAAAATGTTTATTTTTCATTTTACAAAAAAAAATACAATTATATATTCAAAATTAATATATTAGTACAAATGGTCTTAGAAATAAAAAAACAAAAAATATAAAGCTATAACCTAGAGATTGATGTAAATAATGCAACAAACAACAATGATTTTTGCGAGCATTTGTATTTTCGCAAGCGTTGCTTTTTTTTAATTTGCTATTTGTCTGCAATGCTTTTGTGTGTAGAAGCCTGGTCCATTTCTCAACATTTTCTTTTGAAATTCGTAGGAATCACTATTGCTGTTAAAAGACAAAGCAGCCCCTTTACATCTTGCTGTGTACCCACCCTTCAACGAAAAGTTTATCCTTTTTCCACCAACAAATTTTCCTACAATAGAGTTGTAACATTCCGCCAAATTGTTGTTGACGTTATGCAACAAGCTCCACGCATGATCTGCCACTCTCCTGTTGCGCGAAACAATCTCATTGTAAAAATTATTTTGTTTTAGCTTTTCTACCGCATTTGCTTCCCCTACCACTCGTTTCAAAATTCTTTTTTCTTCGGTGCCAAAGAGCTTTGGTTACGAATGCATTCCGTATGATCTCCAAACACATGTAAGGTCCGTTTCCTATATCCCTTTTTAATTGCATTACTCTCTCTGGGAATGCCATACCATCAAATTTTAGTCCAGAAAACTATGGCTGAACTAATACCTATTCTCAGTTTCTCCAGTTTTAACCCCAAAACCTTTCTTTGTTCAATGTCGTATGCGGTATTATTTTTTAAATCGGTCAGTTTAGTCATGTAATTTCTCAATACATGATTTTTGCATTCGATTTTTTTCTACGTGGAATTGAGGTCCATATGGTGCAGCTAACAATACTTTTTTTGTACACGTTGCTGTCACCATCAGCAATTCTTTCCATAAATTAAATTGTGCATTGAGATCGACTTTTTGAATCCTTCTACTATAACGTCGGCTTCCATTGACGTAGAAGTCCCATTATGGTTTTTATAACAGATGTGAGGGTTTGGATCAGTTTTGCCTTTCTCATTGTCACATATTCTGCAGTACTTATTGCGCACTCCCATGAATCAGATTTTTTTAGTTTTAGCTCCGATCATAGCTGCCACTACGTCAGAACATTTGTTGTACAATTTATTAGACATAAATGGTACATCTATGGATATGGAATTTGACAAGAAACAAAAACTTCAATGAAAACAACGTACAAGGTTTTTAAAAATATAAAGTACATACTAATAAAAAATTATGTAATAGCTATTTGTTCACCTAGGCAAGAAAGTGCATCTGCTCCTCTCAAGGCCTGGAGGAAAAGGTACTTTCTTCGAGAGGTGAATATATTACATAATCATATTAAGTGGATAAATTCTAACGAGTCACGGGTGCTATATAAAATTTTACCAACACCTCAAAATTCAAAATAAACATTGAATATGATTAATAATAATTCTTTTTAATGGCATTTCTAAATTAAATTCCTTGGTAATTTTTGCATTATTGTG
>JABXWE010103584.1:0-16172 GCA_014611495.1 Limonius californicus | reverse complement strand
TTTTTTATTTGCTATTTGTCTGCAATGCTTTTGTGTGTAGAAGCCTGGTCCATTTCTCAACATTTTCTTTTGAAATTCGTAGGAATCACTATTGCTGTTGAAAGACAAAACAGCACCTTTACACCTTGCTGTGTACCCACCTTTCAACGAAAAGTTTACCCTTTTTCCACCAATAAATGTTCCTACAATAGAGTTGTAACATTCCACCAAATTGTTGTTGACGTTATGCAACAAGCTCCACGCATGATCTGCCACTCTCCTGTTGCGCGAAACAATCTCATTGTAAAAATTATTTTGTTTTAGCTTTTCTACCGCATTTGCTTCTCCTACCACTCGTTTCAAAATTCTTTTTTCTTCGGTGCCAAAGAGCTTTGGTTACGAATGCATTCCGTATGATCTCCAAACACATGTAATGGTCCGTTTTCTATATCCCTTGTTAATTGCATTACTCTCTCTGGGAATGCCATACCATCAAATTTTAGTCCAGAAAACTATGGCTGAACTAATACCTATTCTCAGTTTCTCCAGTTTTAACCCCAAAACCTTTCTTTGTTCAATGTCGTATGCGGTATTATTTTTTAAATCGGTCAGTTTAGTCATGTAATTTCTCAATACATGATTTTTGCATTCGATTTTTTTTACGTGGAATTGAGGTCCATATGGTGCAGCTAACAATACTTTTTTTGTACACGTTGCTGTCACCATCAGCAATTCTTTCCATAAATTAAATTGTGCATTGAGATCGACTTTTTGAATCCTTCTACTATAACGTCGGCTTCCATTGACGTAGTCCCATTATGGTTTTTATAACAGATGTGAGGGTTTGGATCAGTTTTGTCTTTCTCATTGTCACATATTCTGCAGTACTTATTGCGCACTCCCATGAATCAGATTTTTTTAGTTTTAGCTCCGATCATAGCTGCCACTACGTCAGAACATTTGTTGTACAATTTATTAGACATAAATGGTACATCTATGGATATGGAATTTGACAAGAAACAAAAACTTCAATGAAAACAACGTACTAGGTTTTTAAAAATATAAAGTACATACTAATAAAAAATTATGTAATAGCTATTTGTTCACCTAGACAAGAAAGTGCATCTGCTCCTCCCAAGGCCTGGAGGAAAAGCTAGGTACTTTCTTCGAGAGGTGAATATATTACATAATCATATTAAGTGGATAAATTCTAGCGAGTCACGGGTGCTATATAAAATTTTACCAACACCTCAAAATTCAAAATAAACATTGAATATGATTAATAATAATTTTTTTAATGGCATTTCTAAATTAAATTCCTTGGTAATTTTTGCATTATTGTGGTTAAGTATTTTCAATATTGAAAACATTATTATATCTACCACAAGGCACGTTTACTATTTGTTTATTGCCCACGTTGATTTATCGTTCTTTGAAGTCGTAAAATAAGGGTACGAAAACAGGTAGATAGTTCAACCCCTGCAATATAATAGTAAGACAAGCTGTAGTGTTGGTTGCGTTATAGCCAAAAGAAAGGGGCAGATTTGAAATCTGCACTTGGGTTAGATCAGCCTTAAGATCTGGACGTGACCGAGCTACCCACTATTACCTGCTCCAGCAACAAAATCTACCAATTTGTGAACTGTGTAGTGTTTAACTAATTGTACTTTATATTTTATTTGAATGTCCTGCTGGTAGTTCAGTGTGATGGTAGCTCAGTTGGTAGAGTGCTCGCTTTCTGGGTAAAACGTCGATCCTGGTTTGGGTTCGAAACCTACGCACTACTATGCAGATTTATAAAAATCACCACACACAATTTCCCAATCCGGCTTGCAACCGTGGGATCTTAATGCTAAAAACCTTCTCTGGAATTTCTGTCGTTCGGATTCGATGTTAAACTATAAGTGTGTCTACCTTAGCGCTGAGGAGAAACACGCGACAGAGAAGAGGTCGATGCCCAGCAGTGGGACAAAAAGGCTGTCAATGAAATTCTCTCGACAACAAACAGTAAACCATCTTGAAGACACCATAGAGATCATCCTATCCAACTCAGAAGAATCGGTGACCAATGTATTAAATTTTCTGAAAGCAGCGAGCATTGTAATTTAACGTACATACTAATACTGAACGTTAATGGCTCGGGCAGCTAAAGCCCTCAAACATATAAAAAAAAACTTAAAAATTAATATTATGCGGTAACCATCTAAAACATTGCTTTTCAGTTTTTATTTTCTGGTATTCGTAAGGTAATACAATTCCAGAATTTGAAACAGGTAACTTGGTATGAACCATTCGATTTTCTATGGATAACATGGAATCCATTATTTAATTATAATACAGATTGCAAGGTAGGAAAAAACGACAACACGAACTCTATTCTGATCTACATGTTTAACAGGTGTTACTTTCAGCCTTGTAGATCACACAATTGTAGTTACAACAGAATTAAGAAATTTTAGGAAAGTATGATTAACTGCAGATGATTAATAAAAGAATAAATCACATTCAAAGCTAAATATATTGTTGACTCACAATATCACCTTATACGGTTTTATCTATATTTTCCGTAATGTGGTGAATATTTAGTCTTGTTTATACTAAGCGATAGCCCGCAAAACCGAATTAAACAATGTGATGTCAGTGGTATATGATTTATTTTAAATATCTGCACAGGTGTGGACTAGAAAATTATAATATATGGAGTCCTGAGACGACCCTGAATTTTGTCTGGGCAATATTCAAACTTTATAAGTTTTCTATATACAGGGCGTCCCAAAACGTACGGGCAATATTTCAAAGACGAATTCCAGAACTTATTTAGTCGAGAAGTCCAGATAAACATATGTCCTAAACGTAACCATTAACCAGTTATTGTTTATTTCATAATTTATGTGGCTAAAATTTTATTTCAACAATTTTTATGAAGTAAATCGTTTTTTTAATACATTTTTATTAATTTATTTACAAGAAAGATCCAAATTATCTCCATTGCGTTCGATACACAAAGCCGCACGTCACAGAAGAGATCGCTGCGTTTTTAATATGTTTGCTGGGTTATTCCTAATAATATCAGCAGCCTGCTGTATTCTTTGACGTGATTCTTCTACTGTGTGCACTTCAGTTGCATAAACAATCTGTGTCATGTGACCCCTAAAGATAAAAATCTAATGGAGTCAGGAGTTCGGCGAACGCGGTGGCCATACTACGGGTCCTCCTACTCCAATCCATCTTTCAGGAAAATGTGCGTTAAACCAAGCTCTAACACGAAGACATGTGCTGGTGCCCCGTCGTGTTGATATCATATTGCACGTCTAATATTTAATGGCACATCTTCCAGTAATAAGGGTAAATAGTTATCTAGAAAATATTCGTAATGCGCACCATTCAAACGGAGTGGCAGATCAAATGGTCCAATCATACGATCATTAAGAATATCAGCTATTACCAACTAAATCTATGTTGAAAATGCGAGCGTCTTTTTAAAGGAGGAGTTTCTGCAGTCCATTTATGACAATTGAACGAGCTTCAAAATCATTACCTAGAGCTTGAACTCTTTGATGATGATATGGATGGAAGCGAGCACTTCCTATGATGCTCCAAACCTGGTTTCTACATATTCCAATACACAATGCAATTGTTCGCACACTTAAAGACGAATCTTCTTGTAATAAATAAAGAACTTGTTTATAAAGAACAAATTTTTGTTATTATCCTGTGGTACTCAAACAATTTTGGGTCAAATTTTCAATTATTATTTTCTCATATGTTAAGGGTCCCATTGCCAAAGAAATGTTTTTTCTAGTTTGTATATATTGTAATCTACCATCGGATTTAATATTTGTACCTATTTCTGATACACCCTGTATATGTATGATAACAAATATTCGATTATAACGATCTCATTGAACAATACACATTACATACCTACAGTGGCCGAGTAATACAAATAAACCTAAATCTACCTCAGATTAATATGTTAGTTAGTCTTGTTAAAGTTAGGATGGTGTCAATTTGCCCAATTGTATAAGATGGGCCATAAAAGTCCACGTGCCACCCTAATATCCAGAAACAACACCTATCCGCCTCTTTAACCAAATTAAATAATGCATAATTTATTGCCCTTACTGGCGCGGAATTAAAAATTTGGACTATTTTTGAGCATGAGCGTGTACTATTTTTAACAAATTGGGCCATAAAACAACGCACCTAATGGTACGACACAGTGTATGAAAACGGCCTTCGCATAATTAAGATTCAATTTAACCTTGTTACAATTGAGCGATAACCGATGGCAAGCATGAATATAACTAAATATGCAATAGATGCATGGAGGTAGAGATTCATGACGATAGTTTTACTTGACAGTTATAAATAGATAATGCGACTGGAATTTATTTAAGTTACCCACGGTTACAAAATTAAACGTTTGTTTATTTTTCGTCTATTACATTAACTAAATTAAATTAAAATCGATTTTGGGTATCAATATCCCCGTTTATTTATCTTGTGAGAACCACTTACATTTCCAGTACGTGGGTGAGGTCGTAAAAATTAAATAAACCTGCAACAACAAACTTGCTAATTTTAATTTTAGTCTATACATAAAAAGAAATTTTACTTAGCCAACTTAGTTTTTCAGTTAAAGTCAAAAACCATTATTTTACCTATTACTCGTTTACTATTGCTGATACTTTTGAAATCAATGAAATCTTTCTTAAAACAACACAACACAAGTCACAACATTTTATATAAAGCTTTGTGTAATGTTGTTCTAAACAAATACAAGACATAAAAAGCTGGAAGACGCCTGGGTTTAAACATAAGCCCTTCCGTGAAGAAGGCAAGACTTTTACAACTTACGGTTGCTGTCATAAGCGTTTACATCAACATGTAGAAAATTTCAATATTATACTATTATAATTTTTATTACATCATTTTGTAGAATAAATTGCTTCAAATCACAAATATCTTAATATTAAATTTACGCAATTAAAAAAGTAATTAATAATGAAAAATAGCCGTTCTAAGCGCACTGTTTTAGCTTAAAAACAGTACGTTAAGGAGGCCTATAATCGTACTGTTTTTAGTTTGTTTTTTTACGATGTTGGTAGTTCGATTTGAATTTGAAAGTTTGAAATGTCAGTTTCAGCCACCTGTCAGTGCTACCATAAGTGTTTATAAAAACTCCCTAGTAATCGATTTGACGTAAAATTTTCTACATAAATTTATTTAAAATACTCTTAAACTTCCCAATAGAAAAATAGTTATTTATTGTACAAGACGATAAAATTGTACTTTATCTTTGAGAGTGTTTTTTAGCGTCGAGACGTCAGTCGAGACGCTAATTACCTCGAGAAGATAATGCGATTTTATCGTCGTGTGCAATACAACATTTTTTTCTATAGCAAGACTTCAAATTCAGGTGAAAAATAAAATTTCAAAGAAAATTGTAATTTTTGGCACAAAAATCGCAACTGTGTTGCTCCGTTACTACGGATATGAATTACTCTGTCAACAAATGTCAAACAAATTTTACATTCTGGTTTTTGTGGAGTGTTCAGTATTTTTGCGTTTTGTGTACGAAGTGAATACGAAATGTACGGAAAAGAATTAACACAAGAAGAAGAAAACTAATAATGTTAATTGTAAAATTACACTTGTTGTTAATCCTTCGAATTAATGTGTTTGAATTTGTAAATTTAATTGAATAAAAAAAGTTAAAACATTTTATCTACCCTTGCGGTTAAAGTGATACTTTATCTACTCAAAAGAGTTGCTATAACAACATTTTAACATTAGCTATAGAAAAAATAGTATAAAGAACACGTTTCATAAGACCACTTGTCGCACTCGTCCGTTGAAAAACTCGACGCTTAGCGTCTCGTTTTTCGAACTTGGACTCGTGCGTTAAGAAAAGGCCTTATGAAACTAGTTCTTTAATATACCATATGTACAAAAAAATTTTACATAAAGGGTGGCTTTGTACTTCAATACGTCGGTCTTTGATGATTTTATGACAATTAAATGTCAGTTTTAATCAGATTTAATTTAATAATGGTGTTTGCTTACTTGCTTGCTTGCTTGCTTGCTTTGAAAGAGCGAGATCTAGGACGCGGTTTTCCAAGCATCTCTATGCACTTACAGAAATACATAAGCGATTCATCGTTGAATCTTATTTTCGCAATGGAAATCTTGAAAATGGGGAATGGATTTACAGTACCCGCCCTTGTATGGTTGAATTTCGACAACAGTTTCCTGATTTTGTGATTCTGGAGGCCGACTTTTTTAATGTGGTACGAAATTGTGTGCGGTTATTTAGAGAAACAGGAAGCGTAACACGGAAGAGCGGAAGTGGAAGGCCAACAGTCCGTACAGAGGAGACCATTCAAAATGTTCAAGAGATTATGAATGAAGCACCTACAACATCATTGCGCCGACTCGTACAAGTTCCTGTATCTGTAGGTACTGTAGAACAATTTTGCGAAGAGACATTGGTCTGTTTCCTTACAAGATGCAGACAACTCATGAATTGTTACCGGGTGATAATAACAGGCGCGTGTTGTATTGCCAATGGTTCACTCAACATTTATTGAATAACAATAACCTCTTGGATTTAACATTCTTTACAGATGAAGCATGGTATCATTTATCAGGGTATATTAATTCACAAACCATGAGGATGTGGAGTGCTGAAAACCCTCATATATTTTGTGAGACCCCGTTACATCCCCAGAAAATTTGTCTATGGATAGGTGTCTCTAGAAGACGATTAATTCCCATATTCTTTGAAGGAACCGTCAATGCTCAAAGATATCGAGACAATAGCTTAAATCCTTTCACACACCAACTTCATGACGATGAGCTACAACATGGATATTTCCAACAAGACGGTGCCACTTCCCATACGACTCCACAATCCATTGCTTATTAGCGTCAGTTTTTCGATGATCGCCTGATCAGTTTACGTTGTGAACCAGAATTTCCGCCGAGATCACCAGATTTGACTATTTTTGATTACTTTGTCTTTCCGCATTTGAAAAACACAATTTTTAAAAGTCCAGTTCACACTTCTTGAGTTGCGCAACCGAATAGTTGAAGAATGTGCCAATATCACACCCGTTATGCTCCAAAACGCATTTGATAACATGAAAAGGCGTGTAAATTTATGCTTGGATGAAAACGGTGGACATTTTGAACATTTATTGTAATATGTACTTGAAAATACTTAAACCCTCGATCCCCTCAATTTAAAAGCAGTTTCAAAGTGCGACATACGTTCTGACATACAAAGCCACCCTTTATCTAAAATTTTTTTGTACATATGGTACTATTGTTCAAAACATATTCTTTTTCTAGTGTTGTTTACTATTCGTTGAATATGCTTCTGTTATCAGCGCGTACATCCATAAATTGTTAAATTCGATATAAAAATACTATAGTTTATTACAATTTTAACTACATCATTTAAAGTTTATTAACTGCAAATTAACTTATCTACCTCACAAGTATATTAACATCAATAAATATTGATACTTAAATTTACACAATTAACAACAGAAATTGGTTAGAAAATATCAAAACCAGAACAGATTTCATCCAGGAAACGTTCTTGTTCTAGAGTTGTTTACTACTCTACTATATATTTTCGGAAATTGAAACGAACTCTAACAATGTTAAATCGCAATTCTGCCATGTAAGACTTTAATCACTACGTTATTGCAAAATTGTGTGGCTTGTGTTGCAAGCGTGTACGTTGATAAACTGTTAGTTATAATTTTAGTTCCATCAATTAAAATTATTATTATGTAGGAAGTTGTTTGTTCCACGTTACAAATATTATATAGCATTAACAAATATTAAAACCTGCATTTACACAATTAAAAAATAAATAATATTTTTTAGGAAATAACACAATCTAAACAGATTATATTCAGGAAACGTTATTCTTCTAGAGTCTACTGCTGTAACGTCTTGGACCCTCTGTATGATACGTTGTGTTGTGTTTCTTATTATTATTTTTGCAGTAATTGGTTCGAAATCTAAGTAGCTGGACTTATAAATAAGGTTTAGGGATATTGTGCAAAATACAACTGAAGGCTTAAACTGCGGCCGCATGCCGACTTGTCATTTTTTAGCCTTGGTATTCACCTGTACAGACTAGGGAAACTGCAGAAAACCTAGTCAGGTAGGAGCGGCGGTCAAGCCAGAGCGCTCTACTAAAGGTGGAGAAAGCTAAAAGCGGGGAAAGGAAGTATCGTCGAAGGAAAATCCTACAGGAGCACCGGTCAAGCCAGAGCGTTTTTCTAAAAGCGGGGATAGGAAGTATAGTTAAGGGAAAATCCCACAGGGGTGCCGGTCAAGCCAGAACGCTTTACTGAAAGCGAGGAAGGGAAGTATAGTCAAGGGAAAATCCTACAGGGATACGGGTCAAGTCAGAACGCTCTACTGAAAGCGGAAAAAGGAAGTATAGTCAGGGGAAATTCTCACAAGGGTGACGGTGAAGCCTGAACGCTCTACTGAAAGCGGGGAAGGGAAGTATAGTCAAGGGAAAATTCTACAAGGATACGGGTCAAGCCAGAACGCTCTACTGAAAGCGGGGAAGGGAAGTATAGTCAAGGGAAAATCCTACAGGGATACGGGTCAAGTCAGAACGCTCTACTGAAAGCGGAAAAAGGAAGTATAGTCAGGGGAAATTCTCACAAGGGTGACGGTCAAGCCTGAACGCTCTACTGAAAGCGGGGAAGGGAAGTATAGTCAAGGGAAAATTCTACAGAGATACGGGTCAAGTCAGAACGCTCTACTGAAAGCGGAAAAAGGAAATATAGTCAGGGGAAATTCTCACAAGGGTGACGGTCAAGCCAGAACGCTCTACTGAAAGCGGGGAAAGGAATATCATCGAAGGGAAATCCTACAGGGGCGCTGGTCAAGCCAGAGCGCTCTACTGAAAGCAGGGAAAAGAAGTATAGTCAAGGAAAAATCCCATAGGGGTGCCGGTCAAGCCAGAACGCTCTACTGAAGGCGGGGAAAGGAATATTATCGAAGAAAAATCCCACAGGAAGTATCGTCGAAGGAAACTCCCACAGGGGCGCCGCGCCGGTGAAGCCAGAGCGCTTCACCGAAGGCGGGGAATGAATGAGGATTAATTTGCAGGGAGAAATCTCGCAGAGTAACAGTTGTGACTATTTTCAGAAGGAGGGGTGATTTTGAATATGATGTGTTTCGATGAACGAGTATAAAATAATTGTTTTTGCTTTCAACTGTTCGTCCCTATTTATGGGAATAAACGACGTGATCCAAAACAAATTTATGACTTCTTAAAAATCAAAAATAGGGACCAAATTGAATCTTGAAGTTTACTCAAATACTTTAATAGTTCTGGGAAATTTACTGGAAACTGCCCAAGAAGCGAAATTTTGCAAGGCGGAAAGCTTAACGCACAAGAACAGTCGGCAATACAATAAATTAGAAGAGATTTTAAACAGTACAAAATTGCGTAATTAAATTACAAAATAATAGCTGAGTTACAATATGTGAATACAAAATCATGTTTATGAACATCCTAACTTTCAAACTCGAGACCGCCAAGAACTGACCTAAGATATTAGACTTTTACCGCTACGTTCTTGCAACAACTCACGAGATCTGTCGCAAGCGCCTACATCAATATATTGTTAGTTTCATTATAGAAATATTATACTTTATGTTGATTATTTATTCCATTTGTCCAGGTTTATTAACATTAAAATAAATTCTTCAAGGTAACCATTATGTCACCAAAAAAAAACCTATAGTTAAAACTAAACTAACCTAGGAGATATAATAAAACTCGAACAAATTTTATTCGGCAAACGTTTTCTTTCTAGAGTTTATTCGCCGTTGAATGTATTTCCCGAAACTGAAATAGAAATATGTCTTCTCAATTCAACAATATCAGACGTATAAATTTTATCTTTAAGACCATCAGTAGAAACTTAAAGGAATAAAGTCCGAGCATTTTATTGGCCATTCCACAATTCCAAGGCTATTTATCTGTTGAAGCGGAATATACTTATTTAACTCGCAGACTGGGGAGGAGCTCCGGCTTGTTGAAACTGCAACTGCTCTAATTATAGTCCTAGAATATCTACTAAATAGTTTATAAGTAAACTACAAAATGAGACACTGTTTCTATTTGCGAGGTAATTATAAAATGATTGACAACAAAATCTGATCTATCTAAAACCCCCAGGGTGTTTCTAAACACCCACTACAGTCATTGCTGCGATTGCATATCCTTCCATTTGCATTCATCAGATGAAATGATCTTATTTAGGAAATTGCTGTCGTTTGTAGTTTATTGCATTAACCAATTGCAAAATTTTAAACGACGGACATCATCGTCACGTTGTGACAAAATATTATTTAAGAGAGTATAATATACGCTCTTGTTTAAAACCCACTATACTGTTGTTTAATGCAGGTTTAACTAATTTGCTATTATTGTCAACACACTAATTCGATTTACTCGCTGTTTACAAGCTCTAATGAATTTTCCTGTACTACCGTTGCACCATAATGTACTACTACCTACTATTCAAAAGAATCTCATTTAACTACATTTCTATCCAGTTCTCGAAATCAGAATTACCTGGGCGATATAAAACATCTTTACCACAATCAGTTTTTGAAAATTTGGATAAATAGTCATTAATAGGCTTTTCATCCCCTGCCTGGCAGCGGCTCCTTCTCCGCCACGTGCTTCTTCTCGGGGGACCTACAGTTTAATGTCGAATCCGAACGACAGAAATTCCAGCGACAATTTTTGGCATTAGGACCCGCAATTATTTGTACCAATATGGTCTTCTGAACCTTCACAGATATAGATGAAATTGGTTTATATGCATTCAGCTCAGGACTTGTACTATATTATAAGGGAAACGAAGAAGAACATAAAGGAATGGGTGGGCTTCATGATATGAAAACATAAAAGGCAAAATTACTTCTTGGGGTAGTATATCAGAAATAATAGCATATGTAAATATACAAATATCAGAAATACAAAATGAAGGTGGTACAAAAGTATACACCAAAAACAGACTATACAGATGAAGAAGTAGAATTGTTCTATGTTGAAGTAAGAAACTGTTTGAACGAAGGACACTGCCATTTTCAAATCTTGATGGGAGACTTCCATGCTAAACTAGGCATTAGAAAAGAAAAAGAAGATACAAATGTGGGCCCTTATGGATAGGGAATAAGAAACGCAAGGGAATACACCCTTCTAGATTTCCTAGAAGGGAACAAACTGTATGCCATGAATACATTTTTCAACAGGCACCATAATAGAAGTTGGAGGTGGATAAGCCCAGATGGACAAACTTGGAACGAAATAGACTACATGAATGGTACAAAAACGTATAATCCAAGATGTAAAGGTATTAAATAGATACCCAACAAAAAGTGATCACAGATTATTAAGAGGAACGATAGTCATAAATGCAAGAACAGAAAGAAAAAAATTAATAGTAAACAAAGTAATTAGAATTAGCACAATTAAATTAGAAAACGAATGCAAAAAATACCAGGAACAATTAGAAAGACTACCCTCGAAAAAACCAAAAGATAAATCTGTAGAAGAAATGGACAATGCAACACAGAGCATAATAAAGGCAGGAATCAAAATCTCCAAGGATACTAAAAAACCACAAAAACATAAAGTAAGCACTGGAACGAAAACATTCATGGAAAATAGACGTGAAGTAGTATCAGAACATAAAAGAGACACTGAAGCTTACAGAGAAATAAATAAAGCACTCAGCGAAAGAATAAAGAAAGACAAAACGTTATGAAGAAGCTATAATAAAAACAACGATAGAAAACAACGCGAACTTAAAAGTACTAAGAAGAAACCTTTCAAGTGGAAGAAAGGGAAGAACAAAACTTAAAGATGAAAAGGGAAAGATTTGCACGGAAATGAAATAACACAAATTATCGAAACTTTCTGCTCTAAACTATCGTCAACAGAAAATGAAACCGAAGAAAGGGAAGACACGCGGAAAAATAATAAACGTTAACTCTGAAGAAATACCAGATATGAAATAAGCTGTGAAATAAATGAAGAACAAGGAATTGTTAGGAGAAGATACGGTAATTATAGAGTTAATAAATATAGGGGAGATATGCTTTTGGAAATCTGTGCTCATCGTTTAACAACTGCTAGAACAAGGAAAAATCCCAGCAGAACGGAGAAATGCTATAATGATTCTCTTCCACAAAAATGGGATAAGAGCAAGTCGGAAAATTACAGACTGGTCAGTCTACTACTCCAAGCATTTAAACTGCTATTGAAAATAATAACAATAGGGTTTACAAATAAATTTGACTTTTACAAGCCAGCGGAAAAAGCGGGACTTCGAAAAACCTTGAGCACTATGGACCATCTACGAACACTTCGAATGCTAATAGAGAAGACCACTGAGCATAATCTGCCAATCTATCAGGCCTATGTAGATTATAGAAAGGTCTTTGATTCGGTAGAGCACGTGACAATAACGGAGGATTTAAGCAACATCAGAATATACTCGAGATATAGCACACTGATAAAAAACATATACGAACAGGCATTATTTACAGTTACATTACAACATCAAAATACAAGACCAATTAAAGGTGATAACATCTCTTCAAAACTATTCACGGCAGCATTAGAAGATATGTTTAAAAAACTCGACTGTGATAATAAGAGAATTAATATAAATGCAGAAAGATTAAATACTCTTAGATTTGCAGACGATATTGTGCTGATAACAAATAGCTTCGAGAAGCTACAAGATATGATACAAGAATTAAACGAAAGATCTGGAGAAATAGGCTTAACAATAAACATAAATAAAACAAAATATATGACAAGTGATTTAATAAACACGCAAGGTAAACTACAAATAGACGGAAAGGAAATAGAAGATGTACAAGAACATTTAAAAAAGGAACACTAAATAAAACCGCAGAATTAAACTATGTTGGAGGGCGTTCGGAAAATTAAGTTTTATACTAAAAGGAACATTCCAAAACTACCAAAACTTGCAACTGTACAACCAGTGAATCCTCCCTGTATTGACGTATGGTACAGAGACATGCACGTTAACCTAAAAGATTATGAATAAAGTGAGAGTAGCTTAAAACAGAATGGAGAGAGCGATGTTCGGAATCAACGTGAAAGAGAAGAAAAGAAATACATGGATAAGATAAATTACAGAGGTAGAAGACATCGGTATAATGATAGCAAAACAAAAATGGAAATGGGTAGGACACGTGGCCAGAATGACTGAAGATAAATGGGCAAAACGATTATACAATGGAGACAGAAGGAAGGAAAGAGGCAAAGAGGGCGTCCTAACCAAATATGCATAGATGATGTCAAAATAGTTGCAGGATTGAGGTGGTTCCATAAGGCAAGATCGTGTAGTGTGGAGAACCCTAGGAGAGGCCTATGTCCAAGGTTGGAAGGAACAAGGTTGACTAAAGAAGAAGAAGTTTATATTGAAATTGGTCTACTATTGATACTAGCGAATCTTTTATACAACTAGGTATCTGTGCGTGTTCTCGCATTTTCTCAAAAGTTATTAAAATAGTTTTAAATTATAGAACAATTAAACAATCAACAGTTGTTTCTTGCTGGAAGCAGCATAACGATTTCTCTTCTAAACGTTACCGATAAGTATTTGTTTTAATTCAAAATAAAGTTAGTACTGTTAATTATTTCAAAAATTATCATAATTTACCTGACAAGTAAATAAGTCCTGTCAAGATATAAACTGCGATACTTTGTGTTTCATAGGAAAGGCCACCGTGCTCTATTGAGAATCAAAGGACCGTAGACAAATGAGTCCACTACTGAAATACGCAAAAAGTTAGTAGCTATAAAGTAAATACCAAAAATAATATGTGTAACTACTACATTATCACGTAAATGTTTACAGTAAAAATCCAGACAATAGATTTTATCGGAGTTTATATTGGTTTGCTAATGCCATGTATGTTGCAATAACATAGTGATACATACAATGCAAGGCTAATTTTCATATTTGCATTAAAAGTATGCTTGACTGATATGTTAATATATACGAATATGCTTTCTGCAAAGGACGCGGTTAGATCTAACTTCTATTGCGGTTTTGGGGTAACGAAAAAGTTGAGACCGGTGGAAGGGATATGAAGTTAATATATACATCTCTAATTGAAAAGTATAAAAATAGGTCTGAATTTTTAGCGGCTCTTGAAAGGGAGTCGAAATTAAGGAGACACTGACAAACATTTTACTACTACTAATTTTTAAGAGGATCACCTAGTAGATGAAAGGTACACCATTCAATTGCAAATCCTTTACTAATTAATTAACTGTAACATGAATACTACGAGCAGGATGGGGCAAAGGCTCCTTGTATAGTATATACCTTAATTGAGTTTTAGTACTGAAAAATAAATGGAAATAAATCCATAGTAATATTGCAAATATAGCCTCCATTGCTTTGTTTGACCTCACATCAAAATAGCAGTTTTCACTATTGCCATTTGCATATATTTGTGATTTTTAGTGAATGTTTTGCTTGGTACATACAATTTTATTGCCCACTCGAGATTTATTTGGAGTTAAAGTTATGCTCATGTCGAATTAGAAAACCTGCAGTTGGGTAGTGCTACTATGCGAGCAAATCAAGGACAAACTTTCTTCGTTGGGAATACTTTGGGTTACATCCTGCGCATGGAGAAAAACTAAACTGATTTCATCTTTATTTATTAAGATAAACAAACAAAATTTGGAATGGGTAATATACGCATAGTATTCGATTATTTGATGATCTTAATAATTTCATATTACTTGTATATGTTTTATACACCTATGTTAAAAATTGACATTATAGTGATGTGTTTATTATATTTTCCGAATTTCGATATGTGCCAATATATTTTTTGGAATCGTGAATTTTCAAAAAATCCTCTTACTAAATTTTCAATTCACTTTTGAACGAGGAACATGCAGAAGAATTAATGAAAACAATTTATATGAATGTTTCATTGCATAAGAATGCTTTCATGTATGGCATGGCACTCATCTTAATCTATTATCAAGTTTTCAATTCACAGACCGATTTGGGACCCCTCACACATCCTGGAACTACATATGTCAAGAATTTTGCATTATTCGTACAGTAGTCGAGTATGTAAAATGCCTCTTGTTGTGAACTTTGGTGTACCACAGCGATCCATTTTGGGTCCCTTGCTTTCACAATACACTCAAGCAATTTCACGAGAACCGTCTTTTACTACTAAGCTGATAAGTGCTGCGTACTACAGTTAACCTCAGAAAAAAAAGATAAGATTTCAGAAACTGCTTTTGAACAGGATGAACCACAAATAGCCATAGCAACGACCGTTTAAATTCTATGTTGTCGAAACGATAGGGGAGGCCTATGTCCAAGGATGGACGACAGAAGCTGGATAAAGAAGAACAAGATTAGAACCAAACAAGATCTTCATATTACACATATCAAGAAAATAACTTTTCTCATTTTAAACTAGAGTGCTTTGGATATGATTTGACAAAAAAAAAGGTGGAAACAGTTTTCCTCCATTCTCTCTCTAAGTTATATAGCGATGCTGGCACAACTCCACATACATTTTTGATTATAACTTAATGAAAATTATGCCAAGTGTAATTGTTGCTTGTCAAAAGTTTCAATTCCACGAAAGTAAATTTACTGAAATCCACGTCATACCAACAGAGAAGAAAAATAGGATGAGACGAAATCTTACGACTTAATACCCACGCTATGGACGATGGATTGGTATTGGGTAAATAACAAATAGAGATTACAAAATATGGCAAACCATATAGGGTCTCGCATAAGTTGAGTTAAAACGCCTTGTAGCGTTGTTCATCGGTGCATACTGTACACAAAACAGCTAAAATATTTATTTTTCGCAGGCTACTTTCTTCACAGCAGCTTCTTAAAGTTTAAAATTCGAATGCTGCGTATCTTTAACAACAAAGCTAAACTACTAGATATTATCTATGAAAGTAGTTCTTCATCGATAAACCTAAGATATTAATAATAAAAATGACTTCTGCACAATTTCAAATCGCAAATTTTTGATCCTAAGATTTTGTTGATAACACAAGATTTAGATATGGCATCAAAGCAAATCTAAGCAAA
>JABXWE010103582.1:0-22887 GCA_014611495.1 Limonius californicus | reverse complement strand
ATTAGTTCACCATGATATTCCAATGAGTCTGGGCAAAGCGGGCAGGTGCCCATTACGCCCCGCCCGTCGTGCCCCGATTAGCTATATTGAAATTATTTATGCACCGGGATGCCAAAAAAGTGTATTTATTATCGGATAAATCTTATAATCCAAGATTAATCATGTGTCTACTCACCTCAACTAACAATTGGTACAGATTTCAGTATTAACTCTGAACAAATCTTACAAGAAAATCACCGAATAATTTAACAAAACTAGCAAAAACCAATATGCGCATTGTAAATGACCATAAAGCGATTGAGGTTAGAGGATCGCTGTTCCACACATGCACTGCAATCAGCTGATGCAGTTTCACTCAGTGGCGCATAATTCAACGCCATAGACATCTTTTATCGTGACGTGTCCGTTGTGCCCCGGTGCCCATTATGCCCCGGCTTCCCCAATATGTCATTTACACATCCGCATTTTATTAATGGCACTGTTGTCCAGCTCATGACTGCCTAAATCGTTTCATTAGTTATAATCTTTAGTTTTCTATGGCAAATATTTCAAACAAATATTTTATTTTAGTGTGTTAGTTAGGCTTAGATATATTAGCGTTTCTCATATCGCGTTTATAATTGCCAAAGACAGGAATTGAATGGTAAATACGCAAATATAACATCGCTGTGATGATAAATTACCTAATTATATGAAAATTAATAAAAACAAAGCTTTAATTGAAATATTCAGTAATACTAAAAACATTATTATGTTGATGTACGCCCTTACGACATCTTACAATACTGTGCGTTGCCGTAACAGCCTGGTGGTCTTGAATTGTACGCGCACGGTTCAAGTCCTGACCGATTCCAGTTTGTTTTAAGTTTCTGTAATTTCAATAAAACATAGTATTAAAGCTTATTTAAATCATTAGAAATTAGTTATCTTTAATTTACAATATTAAGTAATTTCAATTTCTGAAGAAACCCAATTTAGAAGATTAACTCGGATGAAATACAAGAAGTTTATACTATATATTAAGTTCAATTGATGTTTAATACTACTACTACTAATTGACTTTCCATATTTAATCTGATTTAATTTGTTTAACGGCGATTTGCAAAAAAACATACAATAAAAATTTGATAGAAAATATAGTTAAGTAATGATAGAAATTTAACATCATTAGTTTTTAATAAAACTATATCCTGCTGTATTAAATTAAAAATGTAGCACTGCAGATAACTAAAACTAGCTGGGAATTGAAATCGAAAGGCACGCACAAAGCAATACTCTCGACGCTAAGCTATTACGACAACGTACAGTTTATGTCACAAGCGCGTGCAACTACGTATAATTAATTTCAGTATTAGCAAATAATTCTGTTTGTAGTTAATTTTTAACTAAATGGTATTTTTATGACCGGCATATTATCTTTCCATAGATGATGCTTGCGACTAGAACATTCCATGCCAGGATACAAAATACTGCTTTTTCGCATTTCCCACGTTTAAGAAAATTATGATATAAAATGTAGCCAGTGTAGCCCTTAATAAGTTTAGCTATTGAATAGCACAAAGTATGCAAGCCCTTATAGAAGTCTTTCAAGACCACTTTTGGCAGTTAATAAAAGATTTTATTAATTTTAACACCCCGTGAAGTTTGCACAAAAATCTCATTGTTGTTTGGAGGAATATTTAATTAAAATTAAGTATTTTTAATTTAAAAGTGACAAATTTAACATGTACTCCTACATTTGGGAAGGTAGGGTTAAACTGTTAGATTTAAATAGAACAAAAAGATGAGTATGCCACCGGAAATTCGTCATCGATGTTTGATTAGCGTTGGCTGTTTATTGATAGCTTCTATCTGTCTTCTGCCTAATATCGAGAAGCTGATAATACGTCTGAAACACAGCTACCAATATTTTTTTCAAAAATCACTGTGTATATTTTTTTTAATTGCAATTTTTTTTTTTCGAATGTTGTCAGGTTATTTATATGTATCGTAGTTATATACCTTCTACGAACAAAGTAATTAAAAAAAATATAACTTTTTAAATAGTTTTTTAAGAAAATATTAATATATACCTACTGATGCCACATTACCACCTACATTTATTTAAGTGGTAATAATAAAGAAAAACCAATCTATTTATTTTGATTCTGTATACTTTTCAAATTTCAGGTTCAATATTGATTATAATCTGAAGGTAACAAAAACAACCCGACATTCTCTGTTATGTAACGGTTTCGGAGAGCAGATTGTGCAAAATCACAATCCAATTCCAGAGTGTGTTAAGCCAGACACAAATAAAATGTGGTAAATTTTTCCCACTTCATATACAACAATCCAGCCACCCTCGCAAACAGTCAAAATAACATAACGTATTCTAAACGAGAGAATAATGGACTGATTGAATTAGCCGAGGGCTTAACACATGTATTCTGACGTATCAGTCACTGGATACGCACCCGACAATATGTGTTTATGGGATATAATAGAGGGTTTTACTCCTCAAACGGGGGCGCCCCAACTACCCACCAATAATTATTTTTCAAAAGAGCAACGCTGTGGATAAATTTAAAACTGGTATATATTCTTGGTCTTCAGAACTCGCTGAGTATAGGTTAAACTCAACTGTATTTTATTAAATAACACAATTTTTTATAAAATCCATTATTTAAGAAGGCTGACGACGGCAATCTACAACTCACAGAGGTAAATTAAGGTAAATCCAACGTGTAAATTTATATTGAGCGTCTAAAGCTTTGCCGAAATTTTTAAAACCAACGCGGTTTCAAGTGTTAAATAAATTGAAAATGATGATTATATAAATAGATCAGTTATTACGGTATGATTACAAAATTTTCGACATTGTCTACAGAAAATAAAAAATAACAGCTTCCAGCATATACTGCAATTATTTAATAGTTACCATAATATAATTCAATTACTACAGCTATTACTTACAATAGAACTAACAATAATATATTTCTAACTGAATAATCTAGCATCTTTAGTAAGTGTTGTGAGTAAGTGAATCTCTTGACAAACGTAAACGGATTATATAGAAGTTCTTTCAAGATGTTTAATAAGTGGTAAACCACAAGCTACCATAAGAAGGTCTAGATATCACGATATTGGAGTTTTTACTTCGTATCTACGAAAATAGCTGTATTCAATATAATTAAAAAATTTTGAAGAACGGGACCTTGACCTTTGCCTTCTAATTTGAACTTCCATTTCCTTTTTTAATTTTTGTATGTTAAACATTTACAAATGATTAGTAGCATTTTAACATCAAATATTGCCAAGAACTTTAAATATGCAACCTCTCTTGTTCCAAATTTTAACTATGAGCGATTTTCGACATGGATGTGGAACAAAGATTTTCAAAATGGAAGGATGTGAAACAATCAACAGGTGATACTTATTTAAAAATTTCTTTCTTTTTAAAGTTTTTTATGAAAATAAAAAGGAATTTTAGCACGTATTCTATTGTTATTTTAATACATTATATTTTCTGAATTTTACATTAGTTTATTTATAGTAAAACATCAGGTTTGTTTATTGATTTGGTACCCTCACGTTATTTTCTTTACGAATCCATGACAAAACCGAGGACATATATAAATACACGTCGCAAAAAGAAACATAAATTAAACCCAAATTATACATTTGGTTTCTCTTTCTTCTATATAATATAATTTTGTCTTGACGTTAATTTCGTCAGAGTTGAATAATCTGAGCATTAAACTTGCAAATTTCAATATTTTTAAGAAATCGAATTCTATATATTTTTTTTTATTTTTCGTTGGTCATTTCCTAATTTTTTATGCAGGTTATGCGTTTGTTTAAAACTATTAAAATCGTATAATTTAGAATTGCCATACACAATGCAGATAGCTACCTACAGTGATTTTTCTTGTATATTATGAAGATTTTGTTTTCATAACAAATATAACTAATAATAAATTTAAAATTTAAGGGGGGATTTGCTGGCAACAGGATTCATGTAAACTTATGTTTTTAAATATCAATCAAGAGAAAAAATACTTGTCAATGGTTGTAAATTAATCGTGAATGGTAATTTAATAAACTTTGTGTGGATTCGTAAGGCAAAAATGGGTGAATTATGTATTTTCTTTATACTCAAATATAAAATAAGAACTTCCTGAAATGTGTTTATTTGTCTACTTTCTTTGGAAAATCAAAATTAATAGTATAAAATATGATGTAACATGTAACTTACATATTTAGGCGAATGACAGTGGACACTTAGAAGAAACAAGAAATTAAAATAATAATAATAAGTAGTATAGCAGTAGTATAGCTGTACGGTTACTGCGAAACTTGGATGGCATGTCCATCCGAAACACTACGTCATCATCTTCTTAGAGGTGAATCAAGGTGACCAAAGAGTTTCTTGTAGAAAAAGAAGTACTTTTTTGTCAACAATGACCAGAAGGTCGATGTAGGAAAAGAAGTTATTTATTTTTGCAGCAATGACCAGAATGTTTTGTTACCAAAGAATTTCTTGTAGGAAAAGAAGTAATTTTTTTCAACAATGACCAGAAGGTCTTGTTACATAAGAATTATGGTAATTATTGTTTATAGTGCAACAATTTAATAAATTATCCATATTCGGACAACCTAAAGTTTCTACATGTCTTATAATATTTTTGTTTTGCAATAATTTATGAAGTGCGTACTTTTTATTTTCACCCTTAACAAGAACACTTTCATTTTGGATAATATATTTTAACCCATTACCAGCCATAATTGTATTTAAAAAACGAACGCCATTTTCTGGCTTAATATTAGCTGAGAGCATTCAAGTGAAAAGACTATTTAACAAATTAGTCAAAGAAAAAGTTTTAACAAAATTATTCATATTCAAACAATGTTTTTTTACACTAAGTATGTATCAAACATATAATAATAAAAAAGTCATTTTATATGAAAAGGAACAAAACATATGTCATGTAGGGCTACATCACATTTGCCACAAAGCCTCTTTGGTTTTTACCACATAAAGCACATCTTCGTTTTGTCGTTATTGGAACTACCGAATGTCCTTTGCCATCAAATCGCACGTCCAAGCTCACTCGTCCACCTAGAAGTTTAGACTTTTGTGGACCCGGCCTTTTTAGAGCAGAAGTTGTTTTAGAAATGTTGGCCAACACTACTTTCCTGCGTACATCCAGAAGCGATACATTTTCTTGAGAATTTGTAATTTGATACAATCTCCAAGTGTTGGCAATGCATATGTGTAGGAGTTGTGTGAATAATAGCCACTACCATTTTTTTAACGAATTCTAATTTTATAAAGTGAAACTTGTTTATCTAACATGTCCACTCCACCCATATGTGCATTGTATTCTTGTATGACCTTAGATATATGAATTTGAATTTGCTTTCTGGCTTTGGGGGAGTAACGTCTAGTTTGTTGCTCAATGCAACTGTAATTAGTGGCAAGTGAAACTGGTTATTGTCATTCCATTTTAGCACAAGTACTTAATTTGATTGTCGAATCTATAATGAAAATAACCCCGATCCTTCTCTTCTTCCATTCAAAATTATTTTCGGATAAACTGTTCGTCTTAGTGTATTGTATTTGATTCTTTGTCCACTTTGCCTGTTTTGCAACTTTTTGAGAAATTGAAAAATTGCTGATGTATCTTCATGACGCGGAAGATTCGTCATTTATAGGTACCAATAACTCTATACCTGCAACATCTTCTTCTTTTTCAAGATTATTTGCATTAAAATTCTATGTGTCACTTAGCTTATCAGGATCTGGAGGAACGATTGCAACTTGAATATCGTCAACATCAACATCATCGTTTTTCATGACTTCCCAAAATGCAGGATCCACTAAAATTTCTCTATCTCTTGCTGAACTTATTTTCAGCCAATGTCCTAAAAATGGGACATCAGCATAAATAACAAATTTACAATAAATAATAGTGTAAGTGGCTTACTCTTTTAGTTGAATCACAAAAAGCAACTTTTCTAGAATATATTTCTAGAGCCCTTATAGTATTTGAAAAAACAGACACACTTTTATCCACTTATCATTTTTATGACACATACATGCTTAAAAACGTCAACTTTTTAAATGCTTTCTAAGCTAATTTTTTGCATTTCAGTGTCATCCGACAATAAACGCCATGAATATACGTCAGTTTCAAACTACTGTGCTGCCTGTAATACAGTTTTCTGCATTTCCATTATATTTATGTTGATTAAAAGTTGCGTCACATAAATGGGACAATGGCTGGTAATGGGTTAAGTATGACAGTAAATGTTCATAACTAAGAAATTGTTGCTTGTAGTATGCCAATCCAATCCGTGCAGATTTTTGTTTGTCCATTACTTTATTCAGTGTTGTCTAAAAACACTTAAGTTGGGCAACCAACAACACTTCTCAACCGTTACCAACTTTACAGCAGTACTCTAGAGCTTCTTGTGGTCATTTTTTACCTTTTTCTACAACCACCATATTAAGAACTTCTGGTCATTGCTGTTAAAAAAATAATTACTTCTTTTCCTACAACGATCTTCTGGTCATTGTTGGCAAAATAGTACTTCTTTTCCTACAAGAAACTCTTTGGTTACCTTGATTCACCTCTAAGAGGATGATGGCGTAGTGCTTCGGATGGACATGCCATCCACTAATTCAATTCTAAGAAATATGAAAATGTATGTATCTTTTTAGCATACAAGAGAAAGTATTAGTTTTCACTAACTGTACTTTAATAAATCTCCGAAATGGAAGCATGTTTTAAACAAAAACTGTGCAGATATAAAGATGTTGCAATGTTTCACAAAATATTACTAACCAGCAAGATTTTGCAAATGTAAGGTAATAGTTATATGAATTAATTCGAAATTTAACAGCGAATTAAATATTTCCGCGGAATGAGGAGCGTAGTCAATTAAGTGCATTGTGGGGGTACTTTATTGGTTGATGAGCTAGTCATGCGTCACTTTACCGTGATTCTATCATTACATGAAGTTGTATAATCAAGCGCAAAAATAAGCATGACGATTGACTATCTCGCCAAGTGTGAAGTGTGCGCATTGATTCTCCATGCAAAAAACGAAAACGCTACCTAAATTTACAGTCAAATATACGAGGTTTATGGTCCAGGTATTATGGTGACGGAAAAGGCAGACACAGGTGTAGAAATTTCAGAGACGGCCGAACAAACGTGCACGATGAGAAATGTAGTGGGAGACCTTCTGTTTCAACAACAATTTGTGGAAAAATCCAACAAGAAAATTAGTGAAGATCAGCGTTTCACGATTTCGGAAACGGTCGCAATATGGGAAATTGTCACAAGCAGGCTACAATACCACAAACTTAATACGATATAGATGCCAAAGATATTGATGGATGTTCACAACTAGTGAATGGTCTCTGCACTGACTTTCATGCATCGCTTCGAAACTGGTAGCGATGAGTATTTGAATCACATTGTGACTGGCGACAAGACTTGAATTTCATGCGCAAATGTTGAAAAAATAAACAATGCAGTGGAAGCATGCGAAAAAGTTCTATTCAACGTTTGAGAACTGAAAGCTTGTGGGTACTGTTTTGGGGCCAGGAAACTCGTGTGTTGGTTGATTTCTGGAGCGTGGTACAACAATTAATGCAGATGTGTATGATGAGACCTTCAGAAAGCTGGGAAGGACGATTCCAAACCAAAGGATTACTGACCTCTGGTGTCGTGCTTCTGCACGTTACACCTGCCCGTACTCGGCGATTCGCACTCTGCACCTTATTGAGCAATTCAACTGGAAAATGTTTAACGACCTCTCATAGTCCGGACTAAGCGCCGAGTGGCTATAACGTCTTCCTCCATCTTAAGAATTTTTGGAGAACCCGCTACCGCTATCTCGGCAATGACGACTCCAAAACGACGGTGCAAAGTTGATTTTCGTAACAAGCGGCAACCTTCTAGGTGTATATAATCCTATTCCACGATATGATAAGCGTTTATATTCAAATGCTAACTATATGCAGATATAGTTTAGGAGCATACCTTGTTTTACGACAAACCGAGTAAACTTCAAATTTTAAAACTTAATAAAATCAAATATCCGTCAATTGAGTAGCACTATTTATTGTATAGCCATGTAAAAATGGATTTAGTTAATATTCTCTGAAAGCGAAGGGACCGACTCGACGCGAATATTTTCAGTTAGAACTATGATATAAAACAAGAGCGTTGATAGTAAACTTACTTAATAATTTATTTTGCATATATAATAAGTAACGGGTAATACGAACTACTTTCTCAGCAGAACTGCCATGTAAATGCTGGTTGATCGTCTTGACATCCCAGTAGTGTGGATCACAAAACTAACCAGGATACAGAGACTAGCCTGTTTGTGTATAATGGGAGAGAAAAAGAGCTCTCCAACTGCATCTATGGAAGCCCTCTTGGGACTAATAAAAGGGGAAACCTGTATTGGAGCACATAGAATGAAATCCACCGGCAACTGGCACACCAGCCAGGAACGATATGGGCACAAACGAATATAGGAAGTAGTAGAAGGTAACCCCATCCTTCAAATGGGTACCGACTGTATCCTTCCACAGTATTTCTTTCACAAACCATTCACTGTGAGATACAGTCGCAATGACTGGACCCAAGAAACCCCACCTCAGTTATCAAGGGGGCTAGTCTGGTACACAGACGACTCTCGCACAGCAGAAGGCACAGGGACCGGACTATATGGCCAAAGACCAAAGCAGAACATTAATGTACTCTTGGGGAATAAGGTCACAGTATCTCAAGCTGAATATGCAATAATACAATGTATCCAGGAAAATTCAAAGCGTTGGTATACCCAACAACGTACATGTATTTATCTGACAGTCAAGCAGCTTTAAAAACACTTGGATCGCCTCGCATTAATTCCAAATTAACCTTCGGATGACCAAGAGGGGTCTTTTGGGACCCCACATCATATTATTTTCTATATAATTTTTGTTTTGCCCATTATAATCCTGTAATTATTTTTCTATCCTACTTTTTCCTCATTATATGCAAGATGCGTATGTTCATGCGATACAATTTAAGTTAATTTTCTTAAAAAATATATATATATTGTCGATTGGGATCTTCAAAGACCCCTGTTGGCAATAGTTGTAACAAATCTTGCAATCTAAAATTTCTGAATTGTTAAGGTTAGGTGTTCCAGATTTATCCTGTGGTATGCAAGTTGTAACTTGTTTGGCTGTGACGTATCTGAGCGGTCATAATTATGCATTTTGATAACAGGTTCATTCTTGTTTGTCTGCAAGTGGTGTTGCTTCTACTTTATGTTTTTATTATTTCTATCCTGACCGTTGTTCGTGGATGGTGTTTCGAAATGAGCAATTTTGAGCGAAAAAGGCTGCTAACACAAGCTAAGCTTGAGCACTATCTCTACGAAAGTGATGAAGATTTGAATGAACTTGTTTCAGAAGATGAGGATGCGGTAGTGGAAATTGAAGATGCGGTGGAAATTGAACAGAGTGAAAGTGTAAATTATAGTGATGAAGAGGAAAGTGGTAGTGATGAAAGTTCAGACGATGCAACTGTAAATGACACAGCTATTTTTCGTGACAGTGCTAAATAGCATTTCCCAACAAAAACAAAAGATCGGCCAGTAATATCATAAAGAAGAAACCTGGTGCAACACTGTATAGTGAAGGACTAGATTCTCCTGTGGACGCTTTCAGTCTCTTTATTACTGACGGCACGTACGATGTAATTTTACACGAGACTAATCGTAAAGCAAGAAATGTATTACAAGATGACGAAAATTGGAGAGATGTTACGCTTATAGAGCTAAGAGCATTTTTGGGGTTGGTTTTGCTGATGGGAAATTGTCGAGGAAAGCGAGAATCCGTTCTTGAATTATGGGAAACTGAACCAGCGTTCGACGTCCAATATTTCCTGCGACAATGTCCAGAAATTAGTTTCAGCAAATATTTCTTTTATCAGATTTGGTGATTTCAACACCCCTGCTGAACGAAAGGCTGATAATAAACTGGCTGCAATTCAAGAAATTGACTTATTTGTAAATAACTGTAAAAGTGCATAATTATAATCCTCAAACCCAAATGTGTATTGATGACCAGCTTGTAGGATTTAGAGGGCGTTGTCCATTCAGGGTGTACATGAAATCGAAACCTGATAAGTATGGAATCAAGATTTGGGTTGTAAGCGATGCCACCAACAGATATTTATGGAATTTACCAGTATACACAGGTATGTAGTTTCAATGATTTACTGACAATGATTACTATTTCTTTTTAAAATTAGTAGGTGAAAAAAAACGACCAGGAAAAGGAGCAAGGGAAAAGAGTTGTTCTTGATCTGGTAAATAACTTAGGTTCAGGTTATGGAATAACTACGGACAATTTTTTTACTTCGCTCAATTTAGCACTTGAATTACTAAAACCTCAAGAAACCTTGACTGGTACAATACGACAGCATCGTCGGGAGATACCTTCCGTTATGGGACCCAATAAAGATCGCGCCAAATATAGTAGGTACTATTTTTCTGCACACAAAGGAAGCAATCCTTGCCTCTTATGTTCCAGGAAAGCGAAGATCGGTTTGCTTACTTTCTACACGATACCTAACTCCACGCATATCTGGAGAAGAAAGAAAATATATGCCCGACGTAATTCTGGAATACAACAATACCAAGGGAGCTGTGGATATAGTTGATAAGATGGTCAAAGAGTATTCCTGTAACCGAACAACCTGTCGGTGGCCTCTAAAATTGTTTTTCAATATACTGGATATAGCTGGAATAAATGCCTTCATTTTGTATACATAAAAATTTCCAGATTTTGAGAATAACAAAACGCATAGGCGCAGATTGTTTCTAAAGATACGTCGACGTGAACTGGTTATACCCCTAATAGAAGAGAGAAGTCAAAATATGGGTAATTTACGTAGGCATATCCAAAGTGCTATACAAGCAGTAATACCAGTAGCAACTGAAAAAGGAGAGCAGTACAACAAATCTTAGACGTTCTCGCTGTGTAAAATGCTCTCGCGCTTTAGGCAGAAAGGTAAAAACAAAATGCTAGACTTGCAGTAACTTTATTTGCCCCAATCACTCAATAAAGCTCAGTGTGTGTGTGGACTGTAAGAAGAAGTAAGATTCTTGCCACTAATACTTTTTTTATTATACTCGTATTAGACTAATGCAGTTTTTCTATTTAAAATCATAAATAATACAACTAAATACTAAATAGATTATTCTTTCATCGAATGCCCAACCATTCTTTAATTTCCTTATCAGACGCCGAAGTTTAAGCTCAAAAAGAACTGGAGTCCGTAAAGACCCCGCTTGGTAAAAGATGCTAGTTGCAGACCCTTGGTCATCCGAAGGTTAAAGGACCACATAAAGTCTTTTGGGAGTATATCGAAGGCAACTGGTTTTCTGTGAGACCTAAAGTATACTTTATAGATTTGGTAACTTCATAGAACTATCTTGAACTCAAATCGTCTTTTATAACCCTAAAACATGACACAAAGTTTCATAAAGATTTTTAGGGTTATATTGAAGCCAACTGTCCTCTATAGTCTGATAAACGACATAAAGACTTCTTAAATATTTTATGGCACTATCTCAAAATAAAGTACTTCTTCGCACAGCCTAAAGGACGACGTAAAGATATAATGAGACGGTATCGAACTATATATCATAAAGGGCCATATAAACACTTTCCCAGACTAATGTACGTCATAGCTATTTATGTCATTTCGATGTACCATATTACAAAACACTACCATAACGATATTTTAAACTGAATAGACAACTAGGTTTGTAACTTAGCGCTTTATTAATTTGGTGTAATGATGTCATAAATATATACAATACCTATTTGTTGGGTCTATATCTCACGTATGTAGCAGAGCATAAGTTGGTCCCCCATGAAGCTCCAGTCGCTATATACATACGTCCAATAAGAAATGTCAAATATATGACGAATTAGTCATTTAAATATGATATTTATAATTTATTTTCGCTATAGAGGTAGTTCCATTAGTAATACAGATTTGTCAATATTTGTAATGTATTAATAATGATAAACAGTCAGCGTAACAAAACCGACTGTTTGTTACTAAAAGCTTTCGCTACTGCGACCGGAAGCTGTAGTTGTCTATTAGTCAAGGGCATCAGCAAAAATATTTGCGATATAACAAGTGGTAAGAAAAACATGCAGACTCCCATTTATTTAATTTATTGATTTACCGTTTTGAGGCTAATATGTATCTAAAACGTTACATTTAGGGATTACTCAAAGTGCAAGGGTAGGGCAAATTACCTCAAATTGCCAAAGCTAGAGTACAATTAATCCCAAAAACCACCCAAAAATTATTTTAATAATAAATAATAAATGGAAATGTAGGTATTAGGACAACTGCATGATCAGGGTAACACTGTTTTTTTTTATAAACTACCAATTTTACCAAAAAATAAAGCGAGTAACTACAAGCGCCAACAATAACTGCATACCGAATTATTCCATTTTAGAAGACAATTAAGACGGAATTTTATATACATGTACGCAATTTGTAAAAGAAACAGTTTCATTGCTTCTATACATTTTTTGTGGTCGCATTACGAGCATTTCGTTGTACTCTCTGGAAAACTTCATGTTTGTTTCATTGCGGTTAGTCAAGTTAGTGATCTTTGTTGAAATCACTAGAATGTTTGAAGTTACAATTAGGAGTTCCGGAGATGCCCCATGAACGGGACTGGTTTGACAAGTAACTTTAACTTTCCTTCACATTTGTGAACTTGAATACTTGATACAACGAAGCTACCAAACACAAATGTCGAAAATTTTAATGATGAACTACTGTGTTTTGTAGAAACGGTAGCAGTAATAAATTACCCATTTTAATCATGAGTAATGTATTATGAGATAGGAAACTTTCGCATTATTAATTTTCCCATGCGAATGTTTCCTGATTACTAAATGTAACATCACATAAATTAAACATTTATATTATTTTTTTTTGAATTAAAACTAGCTGTGCGAAATCAATAATGCAATCTATTCTCAATTTATTTTCAAAGAAAACCGTTTCAAACTTTGAATAAATTGTCTCGCGGAAACGGTTTCATGAACCATTGTGATTTATATGAACAGTTTATGATGCATTTAAATGTAAAACCACCTACTAATACAATGCAGTAATACTTCGTCAATCGTAACCAAGGAATCACATGTTCGCCTCAGCGAACAATAAACAAAAATATCTTCTTCAATATTACCGTTACAACAGCATAAATTTTTCGTTTTCTGTTTTTTAAATAAATTATAAATGTACATAGGTGTTGACGTATACGGTTCGAAAGACCAAGAAAAATACAGTTACTCAACTATACTATTACCACCGTTGTAGTATAACTTTTGTGAAGAATATTCATAATGAAAATGTAAATTCAAATCTATGCAAGCAGTCATAATACTCGTGTGTCGTTTACAATATATTTTTACATATTGCAGTTCCTAGTCATATCCATGGGCTTTTCTGCACATAAATACATCATAAAATCATAAACGAATGCAAATAATGCTACCTTGTTAGAGGCAAGGAAAGGTATGGAATATGAATAATTTATTAAAATAGCATGATTTATTTCTCACATTCAAACAACTGGTTCGTTCATAATTGCTGGGAGTAGGAAAAGTGGTGTAAAGAGCTAATCGAGTTCCGGTTTGATTCATAATGTCACCGGCCCGCGGCTGTTGAAAAAGTAATCCGTGGAAACGAACAACCTTCCCGGAGGCGTATATGCACACACTCAGTATTCTTAACTCTAGTCTTGTTGCGACACAAATGTTTTGAAACCTGTTGCCACCTTTACGTACCCGTAAATCATGCGACACATAAACGGAGTTATGAAAACAATGGGAAACAAGTAGCTGCACGCCATTTGCAAAGTGAATTGTAGCGGAAAAGTGATAGGTGTTAGTGTCCTCGCACAATACCAACAAAGTTTGATTTATATACGATTACTGCAATTTCTATTTACGGACTTTCTGGGTTAGGTTTTCATATCAATTAATTTAGTATACCAAAAAATGGCGTTACAATATGGACTACGACAAACCGAGAGACAGGGAGATCGAGAACCCGATAGACCTGATCAGTGGGTCTGGAACTAGGGAAATTCTATAAATCTAATAAGAAAAATTCGAAAATTTTTTTTAAACAAGCCAGTTGCCTGTATCGTAGCTCGTAGAAGAAGTATTACTTTAATCTTCTTCTTACTGACACCCTTTTAAAATTACCAGTTATTATGTTCATAACTGAATGTTATCAAACTATGCCCTTTAATATAGAACGATCTTGACGGTAAAATATGTGTAATACAACACCAGTGATGTCAAACTGGCATCCCAGATTTGTCACATTTAAACTCATACTTTCCAAAACACAAGCAATGTAACATCTAAAAGCTTTTGCATTAAGAATTACTAACTGAACCATTGCGGTACCCCGATGCTTTTTTTGGTAACATCTAATCTTTAGAAAAAGGTTCGGCCGTCATGTTTGCTTTGGTAATGCTAGTAGACAGGGAGCTGCGGTCGGGTATAATTTATATAACTATGAGCGTTAACTTTATTGTCTTATATGCATGGAAAGCTGCACTGGTCCGATACATACCAATGCACCTCAAGTTGCTCCTATGTAATGGATACGTAAGGTTTGCCATCTAGTAAATGGATCCATTTTCCCAAAAAATTAAAACAAATGGATGGAATACAGAATCAACACACAGATTGCCGTCGTTGATAGAACTTGTATGTGCGAGTAGTTCTTTTCATTCATAAAATTAACAAATCCGAACAAGAGGAACGATTGGTAGATAGGGTAGATCTACAATAAAACTCAAACTGTTGGAGTGAAGAGAATCAATATGCCATCCAATTTCTAACTGTGATAAAAAGTAACTGCACAAATAATATTAACAAAAATATTGGGCAATTTTCTTAAATTTCATGATGACAAAGTTTTTTAGGACCAACAATAATACATTTTTGTTATTTGTTATTATTGAGTGACCTCTAAGTTAACTGCAACTGTACTAGTCACCATATTTGCCTACATTATTTCCGTATTTCTAAACCATCTGACTTGTTATATCTTCCTGTTATCTTCTTCCAACCAACACTCTCTCAATTGATGGCCAGTAAAATAAAACCAAATAAAGTCAGTATAAAATACTGGCAGTATAAATGACATAAAAGTTATACTTTAACTTTAAATATACTTCTAATTATTACTATTTTAATTGTATTTCTGTTTGCGACGGTCATCATCTAGGTACCTAAATATATTTTCCATTGCAAGAAGAGCTATGATTTGGATGGTTTGCTATCATATGAACTCTAAGAAGTATATTTTCTATAGGGAACGCTACATTACACGCTGGTCTAATATTGGTCTCTCTTTTGAAGGTAAAAGACAGTGGACAGTAAAGTCCAGTCTGTTTTCTCTACTAGTGCCATCTTTGGAAAGTAATAGAAATAATATAAGGAAGTGAATCACAGAGCATTATGAGTAAGGGTAAAGGAAAGGAGTTTATCTTTATATTAGTGTCCACTTAACCACACCGTAACTCACTGATCACCTACTGTGTTTGACGTAATAAAACAATGGCTTCCAATGGGCTTTGCCTTTTTTTAAAGGTAACTGATAAGTGATAACTGTACTTCTTCATAACGCTGATCAGAATTTATACAATGCAGCCCGGAGCACGAGCTATTCACAAAAGAAGTAAATACAAGTACGATTTCGCCTATCGGAAACTGATATGAAAAGCGCTCATCACGACTTGCCAATAGTGTAACGGCGCTGAGAGATGAACAAATGATTTTAACCTTTCCAATGGCATTCAATTGTATTCATACGAATCTCTCGACAGTTTGATTACAATCTAAATTTTATCCTGGCGATAAAGTTATTGCACTTTGTTCGAATAGTTTCGTGAGAATTAAGATCTTGACTTTTCGCGCCTGGCTACGAGCACACTGCACATGGTACTAATTAGTACCAATTTGTCAATCAGCTGTAACACCTGACGCGGATAGTTAATTCATTAATAACAAATCCAGTTTGGAGAACCCTGAAAAAAGTCAATATCAAGAAAAGTATAATTTTGAACGATAACATCCCTAGTCTTGTCTCACACCAAAAAGCGGCCTGTAAGGCCTGTGAAAGCTTCATAATAAAGAAACAACTTGCCCAGAATAACTTCGTTATAGCGGGTATGTTTACGAAACACATTCTTGTAAATATCACCTCATTTTTTAACATCAAACATTAAGTAAAATTGGCCAAATCTTAGTAACTTAGTGTACTTCGGCAAAATCCATGCAACAAAATATAATGCAGACAACTCAACAAATTTCATTCATAAATATTTCTTTCAATTGCCCTACACGATATTAACAATCACGTTAATTCAACTTTTACCGTCAATACAATGCTGTCAGATTACAATCAGTTCGATGAATTTTAAAAATGGTTTCCTTTTGTCACTGCTTAGATGATAATGCATATATTTAATTTGATCATCTTCAAAATAAACAATAGGCTTATGGTTCAGCCCATAAGTAAAAGCGGTCGAATATTCGAAAGCATGAAGACAAGCATGCATAATACAAAACAACCGGTTGCATCACTCTACAAGTGGTCTATTCTTTTAAACCGGAACTATTAGACAGGGCCGGGTCGAGCTGGGGTCACAGAATGAGAATGCACCAGGGTTCGCATCAGCATATGATCGCGGTGCGGACATTGTGTAACAGGTCCGCTTGTATCGGGCTTCTGGGAAACCATTCTTTACCACGATAAACCTACAAGCTGAACTTGTTTAATAACCTACAACATAAGAATGCCTGCCTAATCTTGAGTACTAGAACATTTTGAGAACACATGAGAATATTAAGAAATACCGCAAGCTTACATAAACGGTACAATTGGAAGAGAACTACTTTTAATGTTATTTTATCTACGTGATTTTAATATAAAGTTACCTGACGAGTATTTGCAAGAAGTGCTACTAAAAACTGGACAATTCTAATGTATCTGCAATGTGTATCCTTATACGTTAGACAACTGTGGAATATTTAAGCAGGATGAGCAATGGTATGATTTGTACGACATATATTTCACACAATTCTCACCATTCTTTACAAGAAACCCTATACTACTATATATATAAGTTAAATTATTTCAGGTCCTTTATAATAGAAAATTAATGGAAATTATTTGTCCTAGAACAGTACAATTTTCCACGCAAATAAGTAAATTAGTTTTACCCTTGAAAGTTAGACATATCTCGACACAGCTTATTTGTATTATGGAACATAATAGGCGTTTTGAAACAAATTGAAAAGCACTGTTTGCAGCGAATCAATGATCTTATTTTATGGTATTTGCACCACTAAATAAATTCTAGGCAATTCTAGGATTCATACAAAATATTAGCTAGCTCAGATTAACGAACACCCAAGTAGCTACGCGAATGCAAAAATTTTGTTAACGCTGGTTCAATTGGCGACTATGAAAAGTTTTTGATAAGAATTGGTCATAGGAAACAAAATTAACGTCCTAAATTGCGCAAATATATGTATTAATACAATTGTTTGGTATGATATCCAACCGATAGAGATTGACAAAGTTGTTTTACTAATTAAAAACGATGGTGTTGCAATTTTCAGTCAAGCCAAGAGTTTCTGGTCGTTTTTCAGATTTTTATGCAAAAACCCTAATCAGACCATACTACAAATTTTTAATGCTCATACTACACCATATACTATATAGAAACAACTATTGTATTCGGTTTCGAAAAGATGCATATTGCGATAACTGTATGGCTTTGCAATTTAACATAACATTATTTGATAATTTATAGATGAAACCCCCCTAAAGTTGAAAACTCAACTATAAAACTTATGTTGTATTGAAAGTATGAAATGCTTACCGAGTTACATTCTACAGGTTTAAATCAACCTAGATTCATAATTAAAGGAAACGACTGAATAATTAAAGCGTTCTGTTGTAAACTTTTTGTTTTATCAGAATTCAATTAAATAAATATTAACCGCACATCACGGTGGAAAATGAAAGCTACAATTTAAGGCACAAGCAACAGGAAACGACAGTGAAAGTTACGAGTTATTGGGTGATACATTAGCAAGCACCTTCCGTCCACATCAATCATGTAACATATCGAAGAATAACGTGATTGCAGGTTGCACGTTGTTCGAAGAAAAGCACAGCATCATGCCAGACAAACCGTACTATATCTACATCATTGATACACTTTTTACGAGATGGAAGCAAATATTATCAATTTCAAAATAGGTTGTCCATTTATATATTATACAGTAATTTAAATATCCAATGTTTTTAGGAACATATCCTAGAATACATCTAGCATTTGCACACTATTTATAAGGCTTGTATTTATTTATTTGTGGCTATTTTGTTTCTCAATACATTAATTTATTCCTTTCGACTTTTATAATAACATACGAGGGCGTAAAAGTATTTCGTAATATCTTCGGAATCAATTATTTCGAATTGCCATGATAATAAAGGCTACCAATTCTTTCGAATGATGAACTGCTGCTCCTGTTTGGAACTCTAGCAATTTATTTATTGTGGTATATTAGTCCGATTAGTTCGAATTGCCATAGTGATATGTTAAGTAACTCGGTGTAGATATAAAGGGCATACTCTGGAATAATTAAAAATTAAAAGCAGAAGGAAAATGGTTTTCGGGTAAATTGAAAAACGATACAATTCAAAAGGCTTTAAAGTTCTGAACCCTATAATCTAGGACCGGACTTGGGTCTTTGGGTCACTAAATAAATTTTTCCGAAGGACAAATCACGAAGTGAAAACAGGAGATTGTCCTGAAGAACAATAAAGGTGAATTAAAAAAATATTTCATTCTTAAGCTATGCCACGAAAAATCTGTTTAGTAAACTTTATAATATGTAATTCAAGAATAAATTGAAGTCATAATTTCGATATTACACAATTTTCCCTTTTATTATTTTCTAATTTTTTAATATATGTATTATAACGTAACTGTATAATGTTACTACTTTACATTAATTTTACAATAATTAATAATAATTAGTGCACAATAACGGAAAATTTATTCAGGCGTGGGGAAATGCAACTTGACGGCTGTATAAGGGCTTATGACAGTAATTATACCACACTTGGTAATGAATTTAAAATTGAAAAATATCCATTCATTTGTTTCATTGATTGCAATCATACGTTAACACACGCAAGACCCGTTCTCCTTGGCCACGCAAAGCAATACAGTCTGCATTTCTCGCTATTGTTACGTGAAATTCTTGCTGAAAGCTTAGTTGAACCATTCACCAAACGATTTCCTGTATTTGTTTGACAGCTCCCAACTCGAGACTAATTAGTCCTGTTCATTAGCAACATCGAATCCAATTATAAATGCAAATAACTGCACATATGTGTCGATAGGAAGACAGGATATTTTTGCTACAACTGTACGGCAATTACATATCCCCAATACATGATGCTCTTATTTTAGTGATTCCGCAGGCAGAACATGTTTTACTTGCAGCCGACTCACGGTTCTGAGTTATTTTATGGAGATGCAATTAGGAACCAGATTGATTTCACAGATTTCTGTTTTATGTTCCAGCGTTCTTGTTGGGACTGCGCTGATTTGCATGCTATTGCCGTGTAAGTTGAAGTGATCAACGCAATACGCAACACATTTCTTAGTATTACCTTCTAATAGAAACATACCCATGTTTAGGCGAAACAAATTATTTTAGTACGCAATCAAAATCACGAACATGGTCCAATTAAAAGATTTTCCATGTATTGACACATGTTTCATAAGAAATCTGAGTCCTTGGAAACATTCCCAGATTTGCAACTGCTGTTTCTTAAATGAAAACTAAGCAAATCAAAACGTCAATTTAACAAACTAATCTAGTGGTTAACAAAATTAACTAGTATACAGATTCCACATGTGGTTCTGGTCTGTCAAACGTTTAAATAATATAAAACTTCGCTCACCTCCAACGTTTTCCTAGAACAATCACCTTTTTATCACTGGGCCAAACCCACAAGCTTTTTTAGAAAATGACAAGTTAAGGAACATCCTGACAATTAATTTGTAATTATCACAAAACAAATACTTAGTTTACAAGATGTTCCGTCATCCTCTAACACATCCTTTTGAGGCGGATACAATTTTATTATCATGCGCGATTTTTTTGCCCCAATTCTTGTGTACTCTCATTATAGCAGTTTGATATAATTAACCTTAACAAGGCGATTTCGTTCATTAATCACACAAGTCTAGCGCACAGAATCTAGTTCTAATATAAGAAAGTAAAAAGTAAATCCCAAGCTTTCCGATGACCTCTTCATGATTCTAAATCAGAAACCACCATTAAGCTGGTTGTTCATCTGCCTACACAAAACCATATTTTCAGCTACAAATCATTTCTGATGCTATCACAAGCAAATTTCCTGCAATAATAATCTCTTCAAAAACTGCTAGATCGCTGTTAGGGGGTCTACACTATGGGAAACTAATTTGAATTTGTATCTTGAAATAAATCTATAAATTATGCGGCAGTTCTTTGCCTTCTCAAAAATTCTTATATATTTCAATGAAACTGTTGATTTATATACCCTAGGAAATTGAGGGAGAGTTTAATCGCTAATTTTGCGACATAACATAACAATTCAAAATAGTAATAAACCTTTAATGTCACTTAGCTTTGGATATACAACGAGCTAGATTTTTATCCTTTCTAGATTTTTAGCATTCTAGCTCAGCTCTCGTCGGAATTATCGTTAATACTGAACATCATATAATGTCATTCGAATGTTCGCTACTTAAATTCAAGGCGAATGTGACACATAAGCTCCGACTATTCCACAAGGAAGGTATTAAGGAAGTGTTCCAAGTAAAAGCAGTGTCGAATGACAAACAAAAATCGTAGTTGCTAAGAAATACTACACTAGCGAGTTGAATGAACAATGTACACGACACTAAGACATTGTTCCTCCGCCATATGTGGTTTATAAATAACACTTGGAAACATGGATCGTGACCGATGCCTTCATTATAGATAGAGGCCCCACAAGAATAACCAGCATTATAATAATCTTCATAAAAATAAATGCATGCTTTCTTATATAAAATTTTGTGGTTTATAGTCCAGTGGTTAGAAAGGTAAAGTTCGTTCTCGGTAAACGATTGCGCTGAAAGTCAAGATAGGAAGGATCAAGGCAGTTTTTCCTCTTTTTCCATGGCAAAGCTTAAAGTGCAAAAATAATTACAGGGACATAGTTTAATTAACGCTCGACACCATAAAAAGAGGAATAGGTTGAGAACGAAAGAGAAGTTCAATTAAATGTATGGAATTATTTAATGAATTAGCTGTACTAATCCACGAGGGCGAAGATACAGGTTCACTTTCGGAATGGATTATGAAACAAAATTGTACTGAAAACTAGAGCACTCTTAGTATAATAATACCAAGCGAAAGGCGTCTAACCACTGTTATTTCAGACTGTTGCAAATTAGTCAATTGACGCGTTTCAGTGCAGAGGAACTTCTAAATTAAAACCTTCTGTTCAGTACTACCTGTCAAAATAATTTTTGGTATTGTACAATACTCATAAACACAGCTATGTTGAACACCTTATTGGATTTGCAGGCAATTTTAACTTTACAAACAGATAATTACAGTGTACATAACACCCAAATTAATGGTTATGAAATAATTACTGAGATGTGTGAATGTTTACTGTTGTTGGGACAGTTTAGAAAGTTAATGCGAATGAAAGTAAATTTTTCATATATACTTGATGAACTTAGAGTATGTGTTAGAGCAACTAAAGAAGCTGCATTCACAAATGCCTTACAAATTAAAGAAAAATTCAATGAAGAACAGAAACATAACAACCGAAAAATAATAACCTGAAATATGTAAAATTGTATTTAAGCAACTAGCAACTAATAAAATAATACTAGCTAATAAATCGAATAGCTATTTAAAAAAAATAAGATTTAGATAAACAATACACAACTATACAACTTTAGGATAGACAAAAATGTAAGGTAAATATGAATACTGTAAAACTCGGTAATTTGAAAACAAACACGGCAAAATATGGGAGAAAATAAACAAAGACAGCAGGAAAGCATGCAGGTGGCTGAAACAAGGAATTGAGGATTTTATGACGACACGAATTTCCTACGAATAAAAACAAAAAAAAATTAAAAAAGAACAAACAATAGGTCAAGAATAAGAAATAAGTGGACGCGACTGCCTCCCTGGACTTTCCCATACTGGAAACTGTTCATATCATCTTTATTCAACAGTAGAGTTATTTTCCTCAAAACGGTTGTTCAAGTGCTATCCTAAAACCTTGCCTCGTAACGAACAGACTTACCCTTAATTTCCTTTTAATATGCAACCAGGCATACTTCATTCTCTACTATATACGTCGCGCGGTCTAACTAGTACCGATTGCTGTTGCTACCGAGGTAAAATTCCCTGGAAATTATATTTTGTAGGGCATAAAAAATCGATTTTTTTATTTTCGCGGAAAAAGATTCTTTGACGCAAACAAATAACAACCGTTAGAATAAAAAAAATATTTTTCTAAAAAAGAGAGGGGAGGGGGCCGGTGCGCTTACATATATCCACGAGTGTAATATTTCTTTGCATATTCATATGCTCCATTACGCACTGAGCGATTCAGTGAAAACCCCAGCTTCCTATCTTTTTTCGTTTATTAATTAAAGGAGTTTGAAGTTTCAAAC